>VSMD01068907.1:0-70846 GCA_008750895.1 Mirza zaza
GGGCGGATCGTTTGAGCTCAGGAGTTCGAGACCAGCCTGAGCAAGAGCGAGACCCTATCTCTACTATAAATAGAAAGAAATTAATTGGCCAACTAATATATATAGAAAAAATTAGCCGGGCATGGTGGCACATGCCTGTAGTCCCAGCTACTTGGGAGGCTGAGGCAGCAGGATTGCTTGAGCCCAGGAGTTTGAGGTTGCTGTGAGCTAGGCTGACGCCATGGCACTCACTCTAGCCTGGGCAATAAAGTGAGACTCTGTCTCAAAAAAAAAAAAAAAAAAAAAAAAAAAATCAATTTTCAACAAAGTATAAGACATGCAAAGAAACAGAATTATATGGCCCATACACAGCAATTTTTTAAAAATAGTCAATAGAAAGTATCCCTGAGGAAGCCCAGTCTTTATTAGGCAAATACTTTAAATATCAGCTATTATAAATATGTTCAAGAAACTAATGGAAACCATGTCTAAAGAATTAAGGGAAATTATGTGAATGATATTTCACTAAACATAGACTGTCATTAAGGAGTTAGACATTATTAAAGAAAACCAAACAGAAATTCTGGAATTGAATTCAAATCAAACAGCATATTTGAACTAACAGAAGAAAGAATCAGTGAATTCAAAGACAGGTCAACTGAGATCATTCAGTCCAAGGAACAGAAAGAAAAATGTATGAAGAAAAATGAAGAGTTTCAGAGACCTGTGAGACACTAGCAACCGTACCAAAACATCCAGCAAATTAACCATAAGGAAAATCCCAGAATATGCAAAAAGAGAGAAAGGAGAAGAATATTTGCAGAAATAATAGCCAAAAATTTCCCAAATTTTATTAAAACATTCATCTTCATATTTAAGCAGTGGAATGAACTCCAAGTAGGATAAACTCAAAGAGATTCATACTTAGATACATCACAATCAAATTGCTGAAAAACAGAGATATCTTCAAAGGAACAACATGAAGCAGCAAAGGACCCTCCATAAACGCAGGGCTGACTTCTCACAGCAGCAGTGGAGGCTCGAAGGCAGTGAGGTGATGTATCAAAAGTGCGCAAGGAGAAAGACTGTCAACCAATAATTCTATGTCCAGCAAAACTGTCCTTCAAAAACAAGAGAAACTATGGCAGTTTGTCTTATAAACCAAATAAACTAGAACTGAGATAATTTGTCTCCAGCAGACTTGCCCTACAAAAAATATAACAGGAGAATCCTTTAGAATGAAATGAAAGGAAACAAGACTCAAATATACGTGAAGAAATGCAGAGCACCAGTAAAGGTAAACACATAGGTAATATGAAAGGATAAATGTATTTTGGTTTGTAACTCTTTTCCTATATGATTTAAAAGACGACTGTATTAAGAAATAATTTTAACACTGCTGATGGACTTACAATGTATAAAGGTTTAATATGGCAATACTGTAAAGGAGGGGAGGGAACAGAGCTATGTACAAGCTTTTGAAATAGAAATTAAATTGATATTCATCCAAGTTGAGATGTTAATTTGTAATCCCCAGGGCAACTACTATGAAAACAACTCAAAAATCCTACAGTAGGCCAGGCACAGTGGCTCACACCTATAATCCTAGCACTCTGGGAGGCCGAGGCAGGAGGATTGCTCAAGGTCAGGAGTTCGAAACCAGCCTGAGCAAGAGGCTGGTTTTGTCTCTATTATAAATAGAAATAAATTAATTGGCCAACTAATATATGTAGAAAAAATTAGCCAGGCATGGTGGCACATGCCTGTAGTCCCAGTTACTGGGGAGGCTGAGGCAATAGGATTGCTTGAGCCCAGGAGTTTGGGGTTGCCGTGAGCTAGGCTGACGCCACGGCACTCACTCTAGCCTGGGCAACAAAGCGAGACTCTTGTCTTAAAAAAAAAAAATCCTACAGTAAAAGAAATAAAGGAATTAAAATGGTATACTAGAAAACATCTAACACAAAAGAAAGCAATAATGGAGGACTAAGAAGGAAAAAAAAGCATGTGACAGAAAACGAGTGGCAAAATAGCAGACATCAATCCCATATGAGCAGTAATTTCACTAAATGTAAATGAACTTAACATGCTAACCGAAAAGCGGAGACCAGCAAATTGGATTAAAAAACATCTCTTGACAGGTGCAGTGGCTGGTCAGATCCCAGCACTTTGGGAGGCTAAGGTGGGAGGATTGTTTGCAGCCAGGAGTTTGAGACCAGCCTGGGTAACATAGTGAGACCCTATCTCTACAAAACCCTTAAAAGTCAGCAGGGCATGGTGGTGTGCACCTGTGTTCCTAATTACTTAGGAGGCTGAGGCAGGAGGATTGCTTGAGCCCAGGGGTTTGAGGCTGCAGTGAGCGATGACAACACCACTGCACTCTAGCCTGGGCAACAAAGTGAGACCCTGTCTCTAAAAAACACACAAAACATCATCCAACTGTGTTATATAGACATATATATGTACGTGTGCAAGAGACACACTTTAAATGCAAACACACAAATAAGGTAACAATGAAAGTGTGGAAAGAGAAGTCCCATGGAAACAGCACCCATAAACATGCTGGGGTGGCTGTGCTGTGTCTATCCTCTATCAGTCGAAACAGATTTTAAGACAAAAATTGCTACTAAGGAGAGAAAAGGACATTTTGTAATGATGAAAAAGTGAATCCATCACAAATACAAAACATCTATAAAGATATAGGTACCTAACAACAGCTGTATGTGCGAATGCAAATATATGAAGCAAAAACCAACAGAATTGAAGGAAAAATAGGCAGTTCAGCAATAACAGCCACGTGGGGGAAGACTCCAATACCCCACCTTCAATAATGGATGGAAATAACAGAATGAAAGAGGGGACATTACTACCAGCCTCAAAGAGGTTTAAAAATATAATACTGTAAGCAATAGTATGCCAACAAACGAGATAACCTAGATGAAATTAACAAATGCCTAGAAAGATACAAGCTACTGAAACTGGCTCAAGAAGAAAGAGAAAATCTGAATAGACCTAGACCTATAACAAGGAAAGAAATTAGTAATTAAAAAATAAAAACTTCCTACAAAGAAAAGCTCAGGCTCAGTGGCTTCACTGGTGATTTCTGTCAAACATTTAAAGAATACCACCAATTTTTTTCAAACTTTTCCAAAAATACAGAAGGAGGAAACACTACTTAACTCACTCTACAAGGTCAAGATTACACTGATAACAAAACCAAAGAGATCACAGGAAAGGAAATGACAGCAGTGTTCCTTATGAAACATATGCTAAAATTCTCAACCAAATAGTAGCAAACTGAATCCAGCAATACATAAAAAGTATCATATACTAAAAGCACAGGCAACAAAACACAAAACAGGTAAACTGACTACATCAGAATTCACAACTTCTGTGCAGAGGAGAACACAATCAACAGCCTAGAAAGGCAGCCTGCAGGATGGGGGGAGTGTTTGCAAATCATATGTCTGATAAGGGGTTAATATCCAGAATGAAGAACTGTTACAGCAACTTTTAAAAACCTGATTTAAAAATGGGCAAAGAACTTGAATAGACATTTCATTAAAGAAGATATAAAAATGGTCAATAAGTACATGAAAATATGTTCAACGTCATTAAGCATTAGGAAAATTCTAATCAAAACCACAATAAAATACCACCTCACGCTCATTAGGATGACTACCATTGAAGAAGAAGAGGAGGAGGAGGAGAATTGGAACCCCTGTGCACTGTTAGTGGAAATGTAAAATGATGCAACCACTATAGCAGTTCCTCAAAAAAAAATTTAAATTTTGAAATCTTTAGAATAGAATTACGATATAATCCAGCAAATCCACTTCTGGCTATATAGTCAAAAGAACTGAAAACATGCTCTCAATGAGATATTTGTATATCCACATTCAAAAAAGATGGGTTTTTTCCCTAACACAGGCCCTAACCTGATTAGTAACTACTAATGAACAAAGATGGAAAAATTTGAGAAACAAAATTAAGACAGTATTGGCTTATAACCCACGGAGTAAAATAAATACTCATGGGCTCACATGGATATAAGCAAGTACTTAATAAATAAGTGAAGGACAAGGACAGCTCTTCTTTACAGAATTACAAGTAATGGGCAAATTAAACAGAGAAATATAAAAGTCATCATTACGCAAATACCACAGTAAAAATTATTTCAGACAAGTCACTGATGGGTGCTAACACTAGTAGGCACAAATCTGAGGGGAAATGACGTGTACAGTCTCAGACTGTCTCCCTCAATGTATTTAATTGAAAAGGGAAAGACAGTAAAGTGGAGAAACCTGACAGAAACTTCTTGACCACATGGACAGGGTCACCACCAGTAATGAGACACGTTGACATCACACACCCTGTGACGTCACACACTGAGGGGGACACACCTGTCATTCCATGACAGTCTCACCAAAAACGTGTAACCTTGGCCCCACTGTGACGAAGCACCAGGCAGAGCCAAACCCAGGAACATTTGACCGCGTACCTGTTGAGTATTCTTGGAAAGCGTCAGGGTCGTGAAAGACGGGAAGAAACCAAGGAGCCATCACAGGCTGCAGAAGACCACGGAGAATTAGCAGCTAAATGCCATGTGACATCCTGGGGCGGACCCTGAAACAGAAAAGACAATGTTGGTGGAAACACTGACGAGATTGGAGTCCATGGTTTACTCAATGGCAGTAAATCAGCGTTCATTTTTCTGTTTCTGATCATTGCACTGTGATCATGTAAAGTGTTACCATCAGGAGAAGCTGGCTAAGGGAGGGTACGGAAGCTCTCTGTACTATTTTTGCACCTTTTATATAAGTCTAACATTAATTTAAAAAGTTTTTTTAAAAAGAAAGAAGGTAAACTGAGTCATATCGCTCCTGTGCTCAGCATGGCAGTGGCTCCGTATGCTGCCCATCAAGGAAGCCCCGGTCCCCACGTCGCTTGAGGCGCTCGTGCTCGGGACTAGTCTTCCCGCCACACTGCCCCTCGGTGCCGCGTCCTGGCCGGTCCTCGGCGCAGGGACCTTCCCCGCCCCAGGGCTGCTGTGGTCTGAGTGCTTCCCTTCAAGATTCACATCGGAGTTTAACCCCCAAGGGGACAGGAGTGGGTGGGGCCTTTGGAGGGTGATCAGGCCACGGAGGGGGCGGAACTCGTGCCCTTATGACCGGGCTTGAGGGAGCCAGTCCGTCCGGTTGCCCCCACACGTGAGGACCCGGCGAGAAGGCACCACCTTGGGAGCAGAGAGCAGCCCTCGCCAGACACCTGTCCTGCCTGCACCAGGACCTGGGACATCCCGGCCTCCAGAACCGTGAGAAACAAAGTTCTATTACGTATAAATTGCTGCCAGTCTCAGGTACTGTTGCAGCAGCACAAGCCAAGACAAGGGCCTTCGCACACGCTCGTGCCCTTGGCCTGCAGGCTCCTTCCCCGGACGCCTGCGTGGTCCCTCCCGTCCGTCAGGGCTCCGATCCAATGGCCCCTTGCCGATGAGGCCTTGCCTCACCCCCTTTCACAGCAGCACATGCACCCCATCCTGCCGTCCTCCCGCCTTTCCCCCTCTCGCTGGTACCTCGCGCCGCCCAGCACACCATGTATTACTCCTCCGTTCCTTGTCTATCTCCACCCGTGGGAAGTAAGAGCTGTGCTGTTTAGTGACCTGCACACAGTAAGCACTCAGTAAACATTAATGAATGAACGAACTCACAATTGTGGGAATTAGTAATTATTTGTTCAATCATTCCCATACTAAACTGAATATTTATAAAAGATTTTGTTTTTATTTTAGGAATGAGTTACTTATCCTATATACATCCACCTACAAGAATGACAGATACCAAAATATCACAGTGATTATCATTTCTGGATGCTGGGATGATGGGAGCTTTTTATTTCTTTGCATATCTGCACTTTACACAGTAACATTTTTGTGTAATCTTTTTTCAAAATACAAAATTGACAACGGAGAATGTTCTTAATGTATTTTAAGTGAAAAAAGATAGTAACAATTAAATGGTATATTATCCCATTTCTGTAACAAAACACAAGTGCACACAGGAAGGGGACTAGTGACAGCTGCTGGGGTGTTACTAGGACCAGGTCAAAGGGATGCAAGATCAGTGCTTGCCTCTTACTGTGTCTCTCGTTTATAAATTCTCTACATTAAAAACATAAATTCCAAGTAAAAACAATAGAATGAACACAAACTCCCACCTCATAACACACTAAAATGACAGTCTCTGAATTCTTTAAAGTTTTTAACCCTCCGAATGGGAGACAGGAGCGACGGCAACAGTGCCTGCGAAGGTGGGCGTGGACAGACCGCAGCAGGCTGTTCAAGAAAACTGAACCCTGAACAGCTGCGGGGAGCTGAGACCTGCTCTGATCTACAGAGTCCACAACACGCTCAGGAATTTGCCAGAAACCCAAGTACCTCTGGAAGGACAGGGGTGAAAATAAGGTCAATTAGTTGGAACTTGGTCTAAGCAGCAGTTACATCCCATTTCTGCTCCTTCAAGTCGAGTGACGCTGGCTCCAGCAGCTGGGTTTTCCCTCTGGGGAGGGTGTCTGGGCCAGAAACACTGGGCAAGCTGAGGGCAGCCCAACTGTCCCCAAATCAGGCCACTCCGCGAACCATCAACAGGTGCTGAGACCCCTGCGCCAGCCCTCTCCCGACCCCTGGATGCCAGGAAGCCGGCACCAGGCTGGGAACAGGGAGGATCTTATCTGGGTACGCTGACCTGCCTTCCAAAATACGAGCTTACAGAAGTGGCCTGGGAGGTCCTCTGTGCAACAATCAGCCATGGGTCCTAGCGAACGTCCCCCGCCCGCACACTCACACGCAGAGCCTTGTCTGCTTCAACAGAGCAGGCTCCAGGATAACCTGACATCCAAGGAAAGCCTATTACATGAAAGAAAAGACACAATTTTTTTTTTAAAACTTGTAGAAAATAAAGACTACTCATTGAAAAGGAAACTTTAAAAATACATACCAACTTTCAGTAAAATTCTCAGATTGCTAACAGCAGATACCTCGATGAAACAAGAACACGGTGCTATTAGCACACACACACATATTCAGAGAGGAATAAAATGTCCTTGGGAAGAAAGATAAAGCTATGGAAATATCCTAGAGGAGAGAAACTTTTGAAATGGATAATAGGAGAGGAAAGAAAAGAAAATTCAAGGACCAGTCCGAGAAGTGTATCGTCAGAAAACAGCAGTTCCAGTAAGAGAGAAGACAATGGAGAAGGAAAAGGTATAAAATGTCCTGAGCTCTCTAAGTGTGGTTACTAAAATCTCTTTTCATGAGTGAGAAAAAGTCCAAAAGGTGTATATGATGCCACCTCATCTATAGGGACAAGGGAAAAAGACAGACCACATACTCATAGCTGCTGGAATTTACATAAACTTTGAGAAGATACGCACACAAAAAATAAGTTATTTGTGAGGGAAGTGTAGACATTCCACTGAATTTTTTACATCTATAGTTGACCCTTGAACAACATGGTTTGAACCATGCAGGTCGACTTACATGCAGATTTTCATCTGCCTCTGCCTCCCCAGAGACAGCAAGACCAACACTCCTCCTCAGCCTACTCAACACGAAGATCCCTATAATGATCCACTTCCACTTAATGAATAGCAAATATAGTTTCTCTTTCTTGTGATATTCTTTAATAACATTTTCTCTTCTCTAGCTTACTTGATTGTAAGAATACAGAGTATAATACATGCAATACACAAAACATGTGTTAATTGACTGTTTATGTGAGTAAGGCTTCTGGTCAACACTAGGCTATTTATCAGCAGTTCCGTTTGTGGATAGTCAAGTTACAAGCAGATTTTCAGCAGTGCAGGGGGTCAGTGCTCCTAACCCCTGTAGTTTGATTTTTGAGCCATATGAATGGAATACCTATTTAAAAATAAGTGAAAATAAAATAAGAGTTTTTAATTTTGTTTAAAGACAGACAATTTAGCAGAACTTAAAGACATGTTTTCCATTTGAATGGGCCCCCGTGTGTAGATAAAAACAGTAGACGAAAACAGAACTACAATAAGGCACATCACTGTAAAATTTGGAGCAATGGGGACCTAGAAAATTTCCTACAAGTTTCCAGAAAAAGGATGAGAAAAGACCTGGATTCAAAATAGTTTTGGACTTCGGAACTTCTGAGAGACAGGAGGCAGTGAGGCAACACCACAGGCCTTTCAAATTCTAAGAGAAAAATTATTTCCTGGCTCAAATTCTATACTTGGCCAAACTGTCAAATTAAGTTTGAGGATAAAGACGTATTTAGACAAGGCAAGTTGTCAAAAACCTTCCCTCCTACACACCCTTTATTAGACGCTATCAGAGGGTGTGTTACCCCCAAGAAAGAGGAAAGACTCAGGACCGGAAGAGCCACCAGGGCAGTGGTGACAGGAGACCTTGGACAACAGCTGGGTGGCACGGTCAGAGGGCAGCCTCAGGTCAGAGCAGGTCAAAGGCCCCCAGGGCAGACTTTCTTAGGAAGAAGAAACTGTGAGAATAACTGATTTACCTGAATCTCTCGAGAGGAGGTTTATATAAGCAGCCTAGAGTTGAGGATTCAATCATTGAGAAGAACACAGAAAACTAAGTAAATGGAAGCACAATTAACTCCAGAGGAAAAAAGTTTTGAGGGAAAATAAAAGTGATGACAGCTAACCACGTTTCACCTGTGACTGTATCAGTATAATTATGTAGACTTTGAGCCAAATGATGATCTATCTGTACTGGTAGGCTGGGAAAAAGGGAAGGATGTGAGTGAAGGAAGGAGGGCAGGGAGGAAAGAAAATTAAATACGCATCTAGACAACAGATAACACCTGCCTCTGATAACCAAGAAAGAGCAACATAGGTTTAATTTAGAAACATGGAGGGAGGCAAACACCAAAAGAAACGATTACAACAGAGGTTCCAGTGGAGAAGTAGCTAAGGGGACACACAGAGGCCGCTTGTCGAAGCTGAAGGATGCGAGGTTGCACCGTACAAGCTAACGGATCAGAGGCAAAGACGTTTATTACGCACTGTAGTAGTAGTAGTAGTAGTAAAGGATCAGTATTTTTGTTCCCTGAATCCCAATTTTTACAGGGACGTCCAGAGACGCCGCCCGGCACGTTACAGGAGAGGAGGCCTGGGCCTGGGGGCGACGCTGTCATACCGGGCGGCAGGTGCCTCGTGGGAGCCAACGAGAGACGCAGTCAGGCGAGAGACGCGGAGGGAGCCGGTCCCCAGCGCTGCCGTTTTTCATAACCAACCTCCTTAAATTAAGTTTTAAAATTGCCTGCACAAGTAACTTTCCTAAAGATGAAAATCCAGTAAGTTAAACAGGTTTACTTACTGAAACACTCGCCCAGCCCAGACTCCTCCTGGCTGGGCATCTTTTCTTGGCCAGCAGAGACCCAGAATCCAGGAAAATCAGGAATGGCAACGCCAGCTTCCCGAAACTTCGCGGATAAAGGACGGAGCCCGCCCACCTCCCAGCGCAGGGGCGAGCGGGGCGGAGCCGCGGGCACTGGGAGCCACGTGTGCGGGGCCTGCGCACCTGCTGCAGTTCGTGCTGATCACACCTGTGTGGGGTGCGGGGTCCCGCACCTGAGAAGCCGGCAACCTAGGCCACCTGCGCGGGCGGGAGGGGGCGGCTGCAGCGGGACGTCCGGTGTCGGCCGCCCCGCCCCTCCCGGACCCCGCGCCCACCTGGCCGCCCCCGCGCCCGCCCGCGCGGACCGCGCATCCGGCCGTCCCGTAGGTTACATAAGGCCGCGCCTATCTCCGGGGCCATCGCCCGACCGCGCCTCTCCCACGCGCTGCGCGGGGCGCGGCTGCCCCCAGCCCCCGCACGGCTTCTGCTGGTCATGGAGGGGCGTTGACTCACACGGACGGGACTCCGGGACCTGCGCGGCCCAGGTGGTTTCCCCCCTTCTTCCCCCACACGGAGACCCTATGGGCGCCGTGGGCGCCGTTCTACAGATGAGGAAACTGAGGCCCGCAGAGGGTCACGCAACTAAGCAGAGGCGCGGGGCGGTCCACCAGGGGCAGGGCTGGCTCCCGGGGTCAGGGTCTGCAGCTGGGCTGGGAGGCGGCGCGGACGGAAGAGGGATGGGAGTTGTGTCCCCGCGGGAAGAGGGCCTGGGCAAGGCTGGGAGGCTCCAGCATCCCGGGAAGACCGGGCAGGCGGCGGAGCCCCTAAGGAGAGGAGGGGAGCCTGAGCAGGCAGAGCGGGCTGGGCGAGGAGGAGCTGGCCTAGGGGAGGAAGTGGGTGAGGGAGAGATCTCCACATCAGCACCCGATAGGCAAATGCTGCGGCCTCTGCTGAAGGAGCTTCTGGAGACTTCCAGGGAAGTGAGCGAAGAGCAGGGGAAAGGCCAGTTGCGGGGGTTCTGCAGGGGGTGTGCTGGTGACAGGGCCAGGAGCTACCCTCCGCATCCCTCATTCTGGGGCCAAACTTGGGGCCCCCAGAAGGCAGCGTTTGTCCAAGCAAGACTGGTGGGCAAAGGTGATCGTCCCAAGCCCCAGGGGCACTGGGAACAGTTACATTCTCCAGCCTGGGCTCAGGCTGCCATCCTGGCCCGGTCAGGGTTTCCCAGCAGGACGACTCTCAGCCGAGGGCCTGGGCGGGGCCTGGTGTCCAGGCTGCCCGTATGCACAGTTACCATCAAAACGATTTTAAAAATTAAAGGGGTCAGGCACGGTGGTGTGTGCCTGTGGTCCCAGCTACTCAGGAGGCTGAGGCAGGAGGATCACTTGAGCCCAGAAGTTGGAGGCCAGCCTGGGCAACATATTGAGACCCCATCTCTTTACACACAAAAAAAATAAAGGTCCCAGGAGGATCTGTGAATCTGGCTGGACCTTTCAGTGGAGACCTGGGAATCTGAGCTTTCATAATCCTTCCCACAGTGGGGGCAACGAGGAATGAGGTAGGCCAGAAGTGAACCTTATGCTTCTCCTTTTATCTTGTTTGAATTTTGTATCCAAAGCAAGTATTATGATGGCAATTCAAGAGTTCATTGCAAATATAAAGCCCCCAAATTCCCACAGCTCATAGACTATGGTCACAGCCTAGTGCCAGTGAGACTTTGCCCAGGACTTCCAGTGACCCAGGGCGGTCTGAGGACAGGGGCTCAGCTGTGCAGGTGGCCACCAAGCACAACTGCAGGAGCCCAGAGGACCCTTGCTGAGGCCAGGATGCCCTCAGGGCTTCCCTGCGAATAGGCCCATCCAGATCTGGAAACTCTGCCCCAGACTCTCCTCAACAAGTCCACGAGAAATCAAACTCTTTCCTTTGTGCGACGCTGGATTTTCCACAAAGTAAAATCAAGATGAGTAAAGATGTGGTTTCTAGATAGTGCCCGAAAAAGCGGAGACCAGGGTGTCAGGCGTCACCACTTAGCCTATAAAAGCTGCCACGAGAGGCCAAGGCCACAAGCCGCTTAGCTCGGGCCAGCCTACGCGTCTGCTCCTCAACCCTCCTGTGCTGGCTCCGGGCCCATGGCGCCGTGGTTGACCATGGTCATCGCTCTCACCTGCCTCGGCGGCCTCGCCTCCCCAGGCTCCGTGCCTCACTCCACGAACCTCAGGGAGCTCATTGAGGAGCTGGTCAACATCACCCAGAACCAGAAGGTGAGTGTCAGCCGGCCGGGGGCCAGCTCTGAGGGTGCCTCTCAGGTCATGAGCAGGCGGACCTGGTCCTCAGGGACCTCTGCTTGTGGGTCAGATGAAGCTCCCCGGACTGGAGGCCAGGCCCGCACTGAGGGAGAGAGGAGCCAGGCTAGGGGGGACCACAATGTAGATGAACCCTCAAAGGGGGTTGGCAGGGCCCCCAGGGACACCTGCTCCCCCGTCTGGCCCTGCCTAGCGCTGCCCAGCCCCTCCTGAGCAGAGGGATGCAGGGAGAGGCTGGCACCCTCCTGGAACCGTGTGGCATCTGTCAACGGGATCTTGAACACAACAATGCAGCCGTTATCCACAGCATCTGAGTTAAGCCCATTCTGACGGCAGGATTCACCAGCAGGCCCAGCTCCGCTCCCCACTAGCGACAGCTCACACTTCCCAAGCACTGAGCATGCGCCAGGCCGGGTGCTGGGGGCTTTACCCGTCCTCTGGTCACTGCCGGCCCCTCCTGAGTAGGTGCAACGACCCCACTCTGCTGACTAAGGTTCAGCAAGAGTCACTGACAGGGGGCCAGATTCAAACCAGGCCTGGCTGAACCAGGGTGTCCCCCTGTGGAAGGCTGGGAGTTTAATATGTCAGCCCCTCCCCATCTGATTTGTCCTGGTCAGTAACAGCCCAGGTCATTTGCTCTCCCACCCCTACCTGGCCCTCCTGTAGGGTCCTGTCCGCCTGCCCCGGCCAAGGCCAGCTCCACATAAAGCTCACCCCTTCCCAGTGGTGCCACTCAGTTTCTCAGCTCTGAGACCCGATTCAATGGGTCCCTAGTCCCCCTCTGCCCCGTGCCGTGCAGAGCAGGAGATGAAGCTCGGCAGTTGTGGAGGGCTGCCAGGCCTGCCGCCGAGCTAGCCGGGAAGCTGTAGGGCCTGTGCCGTGTGGACCTGGCCCTGCGGGCACTCTGCTCACTGTGTCTCTGCCCCGCAGACGCCGCTGTGCAACGGCAGCATGGTGTGGAGCCTCAACCTGACGACGGGCGTGGTGAGGACCTCTGGGCGCTGGGGAGGCGGCAGCCGGGGCCGTGGGCCTTGGGCTTGTCCTCTCTGACCTTCCCACACATCTGGGGCTTCCAAGAAAGCTTCAAGAGCTCCCCGCCCTCCCCTCATACTCGGGGCCCTTCCCGACCACCCAGACCACCTGTGCCAGGCCTCTCAGCAGCCGCCTCCCGGAAACTCACGGAAGGCGGCTGCCGAGCAAGGCCTGACGCCCGGCGTCCCCTCCCGCAGTACTGCGAGGCCCTGGAGTCCCTGGAGAACGTGTCAGGCTGCAGCGCCCTCCAGAAGACCCAGCGGATGCTGAGGGGACTCTGCACGCACAAACCCTCGGCCAGGGTAAGGCCCCCCAAGAGTCCCCCAAGTCCTCCACTCCCGCAGCCCTGGGGTCACCTCGGGAGCTCCCGGGGACCTGGCCGAGCACCCGAGGTGTGTGTCCACCCAGGGGACAGCAGGGACATGGCCTTTGGGATTTGCAGGACCTGGGCTCAAGAGCTCTGACTCCTACCTGAGCCTTAGTTTCTCCACATAAGTTCCCACCTCGTGGCGACTTTGGGAGGATTCAACGAGACAGTCCCTGGAAAGCCCCTGGCAGGTGGGTCGGCCATGCCGCTGGCGTCCCACCAACGTGGTGGCCTCTCATCCTGCAGCAGGTCCCCGCCTCCAACACCCGAGACACCAAGATCGAAGTGGCCCAGTTCATCAAGGACCTGCTCAGACATTTAAGGAAACTCTTTCACCGCGGAAAGTTCAACTGAAACCTGAAAAGCAAGCGTCATCGTCATTAGCAGGGGCGGCCCTGGTGGTTTAACTTGTAGATCGATTTTGCTTTCAGACGTCAGGAATGTCTCGGGGAGGGGGGGAGGGGGAGAGATTTCCTTAGCTTGGACCTCAGCCTGCGCGAGGGGGACGGGGCGGAGGGCAGGCCCCGGGACCCACTGTAGCATTACAGTAGCCGCCGCCCTCGAGCAGCCCGGGCACATGTCTTCGTGGTTATTTATTATTGTGTGTTATTTAAACGCGTGTCTGTCAGCACTAACGCAGCGGCACCGGGAGCCCCTGTACTGAGTACTGTGCACAATTCTGCTACCTCACTGGGCCCCGGGCCTCCCCCGAGGACAGGACAGGGGCCGGAGCAGCCCCTCCTGTCTGCCAGCCGGCAGCCGCCTCCAACCAAGGAGTAATTTATTGTTTCCCTTTGTATTTAAAGTTAAGTATTAAATATCTTAGCAGAGAGTTACTAATATATAGCAGGGCGCCCTAGAACACTGAGAGTGGTGTGTGTGGTCCTTGAACAAACTGTTTTGTTGTGTCTGACTGAAGCCAGAAATAAAGATGGTGACAAATGTTAAGCCTGACCGTGTCTGCCTTTTACTTGGGCCTTTGGGGACACTGGTCTGTGAGCTCCCCCGAGTCGGGGAGCTCTCGGGGGCATGCGGGTCGGAGGAGTGGCTGGGAGGGGCAGGGCCTGGGCTGAGAGAAAGCCCCTGGGGTGGGGGCTGCAAGCTCGAGGGAGCCCCCATCTGCTGCCCAGTGAGGAGAGAAGCTGGGGCTGGGTGTCGGGGTTCAAGGGGGCATCTGGGGTGGGCGGAGACCTAAGAAGTCATCTCATGGCCAGCTCCTGAGGGGCGGACGGCTGTGCCTGGCACCACCACGCACGCACACCTGTGTCTCCCTCACCATGGCAGATGAGGCCCCGGGCTCTGAGAACACAGGTGGCTTGCCCAGGGCCACAGCTGGTTAGGGCTGAGGCCAGGATTTGGACCCAAAACTCACTCCAATTCCAAAGCCCATGCACTTAACCACCCTGCCTCTTTCTGTCCAAATGTCATCTGGCCTGAACACATTATTTCTAAGACTGTTATCAACCGGTTTGGGCAGCCCCTGCCCCCAACAGGGAGCTCGGCACCTACTTTCTAGGGACAGCCCACTCCGTGTCTGGACACCGCTCATCGTCTGAGAGTGGACATCTGTCCCTCTGCAGACAAAGGTGCATCTCTGACCTGTGGCCTCTAGACCGTGGAGAGTCTGGAGTGGAGAGTGAGGCTGATGGCCCTGCCAGACCCTGCTGGGCCGCTCCTCAGAGTAGGTCCTGTTACTTCTCCCTGGCCCGGCCAGCAGGCCTGACGTACCCGGCAGCAGCGGTTCCACTGTGACTCTCTGGGAGGTGGCTCCAGAGGACAGGATGCCTTTACAGCGGGCAGTGGGTCATCAGGGACCTCCTTCCTGGGAGAGCCCAGAGCGCTGTGGGAGTACCACGGTGACACTCAGAAGTCCGTGAAGCTACCCATGTGAGCAAGAGCTCACAGCTGTGTGTCACCCAGACAGCAGCAGCGGCCAAGGCAGGGACGTGACTGAGGGCTGATGACGGTGCTGGCTGCTCAGGAACTTGGGACTCCTCCTGCCCCCTCCGCACCTCACCTCCAGCCAGGGAAAGGCGAGGGACGAAGGCACTGACAGGCGGCCCAGGGAGTGGGGACGCTTGGTCCAGAGCAGGGTAGACAGAGGGCTAAGGGGACAGCAGCCGAGCCTCCTATGGGCTGTCCAGAGCAGGTTCTCTGTGGTGCCATGGGAGTGGCAGAACCTGCTGAGTCAGCTACCTTTGCCAAGGACCACCTGTGGCCCAGCACCTGGGCTGGTGACAGCCAGGACTCCACGTGTGCACAAGGCGAGCTCCAGAAAGAACCCGTTGCCCTAGAGTGGGGGTGGTGGAGGCTGCTCTCCCCGGGGGCCTCCCCTCTGCAGGTGGCCCTGACTGGCTCCCTGGGAGGGGGGACAGCGGATGGGAGCTGGGGTCTCAGCACTCCTCTCCATCCAGAGTCTATGGTTTTAAGGCCAGGAGGACATTTATGGATGAGTGATGGTTTTGATGCAGAATTTGGGGATCTGTCCTCCAGTAGTGTCATCTTCGACCTTTGACCTCCACCCTACAGAAACATTGGCCTGTCTATCCGAAAGGAAGAGAGAAACGTTTCCAGTGAAATTCTGCATGGATCCCCCCCAGAACAAAGCCCGGAGTGGAGGCTGGCATTGGGAGGGCCCCTCAGGACTGTCCCCGGGGCCACATTTGGGACAGCCGAGGGCAGGTGCAAGTGTAGGTGCAGCCACTAGGTGTCCACAGCTCCCCACAGCCTCAGCCTGCAGTGCCTGTGCCTGGCGCCTCTGAGGCTGCCCCAGCTGGGTGCCCTGTGGTGGCTGCGTGGGGAGCAGGAGAGAACAGGAGCCCCAGCTGAGAGACGCTCTGCAGAGCCACAGAAGCCACGGGGAGGGGGCCCAGCCATGAAAGCGAGAAAGGAAGAGAAGCAGCCAGCAAACAGGTGTGTCAGCGCTGCTGCTGGGGCAGCCTGGGGACTGACCCTTGGGGTATTTGCAGGCAGTTTTCTGTGACCACAGGGCCCCCCCAACTTCCCACATGGGGAGCCCTAAGCAGGCTGGGGGAGGGGGCAGGGGCCTGAGAGGAGATAAGCACAGCTGAGTGGGAGGGGACAGGCGCGGGCCCCACAGGGAGCCCCTGGGCACTGGGAACCCCGGGCCAGCAGCAGGTTTCACTGGAAGAGGGGCTGAACTCAGGCGAGAAGCGAGACACGCCAGTTTCCGGTGAGCTCGGCACCAAGTGCTCTGCGTGCTGCTGAGGAGTCAGAAAACGCTGCAGGGGCTTCTCCAAGGCCCCATGAGGGGCAGGCCCAGGGGGATGAGCCCACAGCTCATTCCCTGTGGCCGGGGCACAGCTTGGGGCTGGCATTCACTCATCAGCTCATCACTTTCCATTACGGTCACGGGAAGTGTCTTATACCATCTCCATCTAGCTGGTCCGTTGTGACAGGGCAACCTGCTCCTCCTCCCGTTGCTGCCCCCACAAGGAGGCCTGGCCGGTCGGGGGCGGGGGTGGGGTGCTTCAACAGGGGAACCCTGGGGGGACACCATTCTTCCCGTTGCTGTCAGAACAGGGGGCTGGATCCAGCCACTCTCCCACCCACGGCCACTCGGAAAGCCCGCTATCTTCACCCATTTCTCGGCTCCACCCAGAGCAGCAGGGCCCTGGTTTGTAGCGAACTTTCCCAGATCGACTGATTTCTCAGCAGTGAGAGCGAGGGCCCCATGACGAAGCCATATGAAATGCCAGAAGCAATTTTCTACTTACGACCTCACTTTCTGTTGCTCTGTCCCTTCCCCTCCAGATGCCTCCTCTGACAGAAAGTGGCTCTCAGCCTCTGTCAGAGACGCCCCCAGCCCATGAGGTGACACAGGCCGCGGGGGGTACAGTGGGGCCAGATGCCAGCATGGTGCATGTGATGTGTATGTGCTGATGCACACGTATAGTTTATATGTTACTTACATGAATGTCGTGCAATACACAGATTATAAATAGGACTATATTATATAAACACATATATTGTGTATTAATATCATATATTATATAAATATTAAATATACTTAAATTTGCTATTCACTTAAGTTTTTTAAATCTTTAACCACAAAAAACGTCAGACATGACACAAGAACAACTCGCAGGCATCCCATGCCCGGCTGCGACAACCAACAACTCACAGCCAGTTCTGTGTCACCTCCACCCAGTCCCCTCCGCCACGACATCCTAGGAAGAAACTCAGACACGGGGGAAGCCGAGGCTTCGGGATGGAGATCTGGGGCGTGTGGGGGTCGCGCGCTGTGTGAGCACCTGAAGGACGAGCTGTGGACCCGAGCTCAAGGGCAGGGACCAGCCCCACCCTGGCAGCTGCCCCCACCGCACCTGGAGGCCACCTCACGACGTCACCGAGTACCGAGTGTCACGGCTCAGTCCAGGACTCGCTTCTGCCTCATCTGCTCACTGCCCGGCTCAGGCCTGGATGCCACGGGGCTCCTGCTGCCAACTCCCCTCTGCCTCCCCACCTTGCAGTGTGGCTGGAGCCCCCAGCTCCCGCTCGCACCCTGGCTGGGCCCCCTCCGTGCCCCTAGCAGCGGCCGTCCCCACACAGGGCAGCCCCGCAGCCCACACAGCGCCCGTGGCTCCGCACTCCCCTCACCGCCACATGCAGCTGATCCCAAGTGCATTGATAATAGTGGTGACGGACCATCTTCTGAGGGCACCACACCAGGCTGTCACGACTGTCCCTGCGTGCAATCTTCACACAGCCCTGCCAACAGCCCAGTGTTGCAGAGAAGCCTGGACAGGCTTCCACGGCCACCAGAGCTGGGACTCAGAACCAGCCAGGTCCTGGGGGCTCCAGGACGCCTGGTCTCAACTTGGACCCTGTGCTGGGCGGGCGACGATGGAACCCACAGGCCCCACAGCCGCCCACAGCCCTGCCCCCGCTGAGACTCGCTCCCCCACCCTCCCTCAGGTTCCCGTGTCTCGCGAGTGTGAGGAGGTGGATAGGGCCCCACTCCTCGAGTGCCGCCCTGCACACGCAACAGAGGAGGAGGCAGGCGAGCTTCGAGGGCTCGGGGCGGTGCAGGGGCCACAGGAAGGCTGGAGAAGCTAGAGCCCATCAGCCGGGCCCCTGCAGCGGCTGCTCTGCCAGCTCCCCCACTTCTGCGGGCCTCTCGACATGGCAGCCTGGAGTCCAGCCTCTGTGGTCAGCTGGTGCCCTGAGCTTGGCAGGGTGGAGGGCCGAGGCCGCCTTCCTGTCCCTGGCTGTGGCATGGGGGTGGTTCCCTCGAGGTGGGGCCAGCTGTGGGGCAGCACCAGGACCCCCCAATGCAGACTTGGGGTGGCCTCCGAGCTGGGGCCCTGCTCGAGGCAGCTCTTCAGAGTCTCGGGCGAGTCGGGGCCTGCCCACCCCCTGACATTTTATCAGCACCCCGTCCTGCATGAAACCCTTCCCACTACTGCACCCGCAGCAGCGTCTGCTTCCTGCAGCGGATCCGGACACACAGACGGGGTTGTGGCGTCGAAGCTAACTGCGACTCACCAGAAACAGGGACGGCAGCTCAGAGACTGAAAAGGAGACACATCCAGGAGGGATACATGGGGAAAACCTGCCTGGCAAAACCTCTACCGCCCTGTCCCGAGTGGCTTTGCCTGACAGAGTATCACAGTCATTCCACGAACCAAAGACATAATTAATATTAATACTAATGACAGGGCTGTCATGTACATAGCACTCCCTGTGCCGGCACTACTCTAAGTATTTTGAAACTTAAACTCATCTATTCCTCAGAACAACCTCACAACGCAGGTGCAACCATCACCCCTATTTTACGGATGAGGCTGAGTGCGGCCCAAGGGACACAGCAAGGAAGCAGAGCAGCTGGACGCGCTACCCAGGCCCCACGTCAGATCTCCAACCACCCCAAGCTACGGCAGCCTCTAGCAACAGACGCCTTTTGGGACGCAGGGGGCATGCCTAGCACCTTCCAGAATCCCCCACTTGCTCCTCACAGGAATTCCACAAGGAAGAGCCACAGTACTCTCATTTCACAGATGAGGAAACCAAGATCCAGAGAGAGCCAGTGATCTGCCCAGGGTCACAGAGCTGACAAGTGGCTTGCCTGCTGGACTCCAAGGCCCAGTGCTCGTAGCTGCCACGCCCTGGGCCTGAGCGGAAAGCTCCTCAGCCACGAGGGGCAGGAGCTGGTGCTCAGCTCCCGTGCAGGGCAACGGGAGGGGCCGGGGCAGACGCAACCAGAGCCCTGCAGAGTCTTTAGCTCCCTCCTAAACTTCAGCCCCTGCCTCACACCACCCAGACATGGCCCATGGCTCCGGCGGGTGGCCGTGACGGTGGCTGCCACTCTCCTCTCCATCCCTAACATGCAGGCACCTTCCTGACGTCTGCCCGCCAGCCACACGCACGGTGGCCATGACGCGGCCACTGCAAGGGAGGGCGGCCCGTCTCCTCCTGCCCTCTGAGGAGCCATTCTGGTCGCTCTCTGATGTTCCAGAAAGTTTATCTTTTTTTCCTTGTCCCCACTCAATCATAGAGACAAACGATACAAGCTGTATCCGCTTCTAAGCTAAAGGTTCCCGTGTCATATTCCTGTTCTGACTCATCATCTTTGCCCCCAGAGCCTAGAGTGCAGGGTCTGTCCCCCGGGAGTGCTCAGAAAAACACGACCTGAATCCGTGAACGGCTGTTCTGCTGCTCAGACCTGTGGAACCTGCCCTCCCGTCCAGTCCTCCTGCGTCCTCCACATGCCTCAAGAACTCATTCAGTGGAACTCTTCCCACGGTCTGCACTCTCAACAAGCTCACTCCATTTTCAACGGGAGTCTCTGCTCCCTCCATTCCACATAAGAGTTAATCCAGACTTGAGTCCTCACCTATCCTGGAAGGAACTGTGTGCTCTTCCCATAAACTCTCTCCCAGTCTGTGGAGTGAAGAAGCAACTTTACCGAAAGAGAGATCTGGCCTTCGTCCTAGCCCCTGGGAGGTCTGACCAGCTACCAACCTTTGAAATCAAGAATTTGGCTGGCCTTTTTCTAGCTCCTAGGAGGCAGCCCCCAAATCCTTGGGATTTCCCAAGTAGTAGGAGAATCTTTGCTATTTCTGGTGGGCCCTGATGGTTTATGCCAGTGAAGTGGTTCATGGTGGGCTGGGCCCCTAGATAGCTTTTGCTAACAAGGTGACCCAGGATGGGGCTGGCCATGCCCCTGAGTTACTGTGACGTCAGTCTGGCCTCCAGGAAACGGGTTTGGAAGAAGAGCTCAACTGAGTGACCAATCAACTGCGCCTACAGATGAAACTACAATAAAATCTTTGAACACCGAAGCTTAGGGGGTCTCCCTGGTTTGAGAGGGTTGACGCAGTGATGCACAGGGACAAGACCATGAAGGGTCCTCACGGGTGTTGGGATCCTCCTACATCTGACCCTCCGTGTCTCATCTTTGGCAGTTCAGATTTGCATCCTTTTGCTATGATAAAACCGTGACCTTATATATAGCCCTTTCCTGAGTTCTATGAGTCGTCTTAGTAAATTGTTGAACCTGAAGAGGCAGTGGAAACCCCCAGATTTGCAGCCAGTGGGTCAGAAGTGACGGAGGACTGGGGACTGCTGAGATTGCAGCTTGAGTCTGCAGTGAGGGCTGCCTTGCGGGAGCCTGTGCCCTTAGCCCGTGAGGTTTGCCTCAGCTCTGGGTCGTTGGTGTCGGAAATCACTACGCTGAGTCTGGCAGCCCCTCTGCAGGCTCCCAGTGAAGGATCACAAATACGGTCCAAGGACCTTTCTGATACAACCATCCAGACTCTCTCCTTCACAGAGTTTGAGGCACTGTTACCTCAGTTTGAGGCACAGATCCAAAGTCATACATACACAATGGAGCACTGCTCAGCCTTACAACAGAAGAAACTCGTGTCATTTGCGACAATATTGATGAACCTGGAAGACACCATGCTAAGTAAGGAAAGCCAAGCCGCACGACCTCACCCACATGTGGCATCCTAGAAAGTCGGACTGGCAGAGGCCTCAGACAGGAGACTGCTGGGCACAGGGGCTGCGAGGTGGGCTTGGGGGGACGTTGGTCAAAGCACACAGAACATCAATTAGACGAGAGGAATTAGCACAGGAGACATGGTGACTATAGTTGGTAACAATGTATTGTATACTCGAAAATCACTAACACTAGATTTTAAGTGTAATCATCACAGATAAATGGTAAGTATGTGAGGTACTAGATGACCTTCCAGAGGAAATCAGTAGGACGAAGAGGGTCGGAACCCAGGAGGCGGCCAGGCGAGGAAGGCAGTGGGCACGCAGGGCCCTCCTTGGTGGGTGGGAGGCTCGTGCGCAGGGGCCTGGCGTCTGAGTGCATGGTGGGTCCTCGCGTTCATTGTTGGGGTGAGGCAAGGAGCCCCTCGACAGGCCCACATGCATCAGATGGAAGCCCAGGCTGCATGCTGGGGCACTGACAAGAGAACTGCTTTATGAGTTGGTAAGACTGTGGCTTTTTCCTAATTAGCTGAGGCTGCGTTTAGGTTCTTTTTTTTTTTTTTTTTTTTTTGAGACAGAGTCTTACTTTGTTGCTGGGGCTAGAGTGCTGTGGCGTCATCATAGCTCACTGTAGCCTCAAACTCCTGGGCTCAAGTAATTGGCTACAGGTGCACACCACCACACTGGGCTAATTTTTCTATTTTGGGGAAAGACAGGTTCTCACTCTTGTTCAGGCTGGTCTTGAACTCCTGGGCTCAAGTGACCCTCCTACCCCAGCCCCCCAGGTAGCTGGGACTACAGGTGCCACCATACCTGCCTAATTTTTTCTATTTTTAATAGAGAAGGTGTCTCACTCTTGCTCAGGGTGGTCTCAAACTCCTGGCCTCAAGCGATCCTCCTGCCTCGGCCTCCCAGACTGCTAGGATTACAGGTGTGAGTCACTGCGCCCAGCCTTAGGTTCCATTTTAAAAAGTGGTCATTCCTGAAACCCCAGCATACACACACCTGGCCTAGGGCCTCCTAGGTAAAAAGGGTAAAGACCATGTGGACCTGAGGGGACCCCAGCTAGGCCCAACCTGATGTCATCTGTCTTTCCCCAGAGACCTTGACTGGGAAGAACATCCTGTCCCAGCGCTAGGACAGGAGACAGTCTGTGCCTGTCATTCTCCTCCCCGAGACAGGAGAGGCTCCGAGATGCCACCCGTACTTGGAAGAAGCCAGGTTAAGATACCGTTCAAGTTGAACTTTCTTGATATTACTCTATCTTTCCCCAGGAGGCCTGCACTAGAACAAATTCGGACACCTGAGGCCTCTTCCTTCTATGCAAAGCAAAAAGCCAGCAGCAACCCCCAAGCTGATAAGATTAATCTGCACAGCAAATTATGGTGTAATTTCCTATGCTGAAACTTTGTAGTCAATTTTAAAAAAAGGTTTCATTTTCCTATTGGTCTGATTTCACAGGAACATTTTACCTGTTTCTGTGAGGCACTTTTTCTCCTGGAAGAGAGGTGCTGATTGGCCCCTAACGACTGACAGTCGGGTGTAATGAAAATTTCCAATGTAAACTCATTTTCCTTTGGTTTCAGCAATTTTAAATCTATATATAGAGATTTCTTTGTTAGAATTGCATTGTTAGCTTCTCCTGATAAACTAATTGTCTCAGATTGTCATTGCAAACAGAGATCTATTAATGGGTTTCACCTCCCAGATGATCCCTCCTCTGTTCTGCCTCCTAGCATGTGCCAGCAGCGTGGCCCACGGACACAGATGCGGCGTCATCTTAACAGAGAGCATCAAAACTCTGAACATCCTCACAGAGAGCAAGGTGAGTATCTGGCACCATCTCTCCAGAAGTTCTGGGGATGCCGCGGGTTTTTCTAGACCATGAGAAGAACATCAGAGCCGCTGGGGAAGTTGAAGCTGGGATCGGTAACTGGCGGCGGTGCAGCAAGACTTCTCCGGACACTCTTTTCCAAGGGAGTGTAGGAAGTTTTCTCCGCGGGAGGAGGGAGATGCTCACCGAGGGTCTGTGTGTCCAGTGGGAGGCTAACCTGTCCCTCGCTCTCTTGTTCCTGGCTGGCCTAGACTCCGTGCACCGAGCTGGCTGTAGCAGACGTCTTTGCTGCCCCCGAGGTAAGAAGCGTCCCGTGGTCAGTTGGGCAGTGGGTGACTCGGGGGAGGAGCGCCGTCCACAAGAGTTTGCACTTGAAACTTGTTTAATGGGAAACGGGAGGGCACAGATTGACCATGAGACGTTAAACGTTTCCAAGGGATGAGAATTCTGATCTTTACTCTTGAGCATGATTTGATGTTTCTGGTTTCACTTTATTTAGAAGATGTGTAATAGAAGGCTTAGATTTTGTAATTCTAATTCAGATCCTGGGTAAAGAAAAGCTCTCTGGGGCTTCACCCAGCACTTGGCATAGCACCTGGAATGCAGGGGAGGTTCAGTAGAGGCCTGTTGAATGAGAGAACTTTTCTGGCCCATACATTTCTGAAACACCAAACACTCTCACAGAAGCAGATATTGAGATTACAGGCTGAAGGAGCTTTCATTTTGTCTAAGAGACTTCCTATGGCAACAGAAGAGGTATCGCCAGAGCCCCTCCTCTCCCACAGCCTGGTCACCTAACAGCCCCCTGGGTTCCAGGGTCCGGGACCCCTCAGCCTGCCCTGTCCTGCCCAACTCCCCTCCAGCTAGGTCCAGAATGGTCCCGCTGGACAGGTCCGACACCCCCCCCCATGGCTGCTCCTGTGCGTCTCACCCCCGCCCCCCATCTGCAGTGGGAGGAGACAGATCTGACAGTTGATAGTGCGTTTTCTCTGACAAACACATGATACAGCCGTATCGATAGCTTTGTGCACTGCAGTTCCTGTTTTCATGGAAACACACGACTGAGAATGAAAGCCCTAAAGCCTCAATTTACCAGTGGTCTCTGAACTACCTGCTTTCCACGGGAACTAGGGGGGATGCCTTGGCCAGGAGCGAAGGGGCATGGCCGCACTCGGGCACTAAGGCCGCAAAATGGGCCCTTCCTGCTCCATGGGGAAAACTGCTCTTCAGGCCTCCATCTGCATCATCTCACTGCATTAGAGATTATCCCAGGAGTCTGACACACGAGATTCTAAAGGACAAATACATGCACACATACACGCACACACACGCATATGTAATTTATATATGTACACAAAATCTCCAAGCCCTTCCAACCCAGGCGGTTTGTGCCAGGGCTGCTGCTCTGCTGAGAGGCTCTGACAAAGCCCCGGGTCGGGAGCAGCCCACCAGGACCTGGCCCTGGAGGAAGAGCCAGGGTTGGAAGTGGGAATGCGCACGGTTCCAGCCCCAGTTCCGCCGCCGTCACCTAGCTGTGGCCTTTGGCGAGTATTCACACCCCATCACGCCCCGGTTTCCACACTGGAAGATGTGAAAGTGATTATAAGGTGATTTGAGGGATGATTGGAATCCGGCTCTTGCGTCACTGGAAAGTGTTGCTGTCAGATGTCACACGCTGATCAAAAGCCCACACCAGGAGGTCTGTCCCTCACGGGAGTGTCCGGAAGGGGCCACCTGGGAGAGTTCTTCTGTGGCAGTGACTACGTTAGAATTCTAACTGGTTCCTGACCAGCCTCGTTTAGGACCATGAAAACCCACTGGCCTTGTCCCAGCTGAGTCGGCAGTGCTCACTCTCCCCGAGCAGCTCTGAGCCAAGTTCGGCCGGGCGGCCGGGAGCAATCCTGGGGCCACTGCCAGACACTCCAGCAGCAGAGGCCAGATGGGCAGGGGGAAGCAGGAAGCCGGGGTGGGACAGACAGGGCGTCCTTTTGCGGCAAAACCAATGGAACTAAGAGTTTAAGGCCTTTAACAAAAACTGCCTTTAGAATTAGTTCCTTTAAAGTTTTTCCATTGGATGCCAGCTCTTTTCAATTCCTATTTTATCCTCATCACCGTTAGAAAGTCCTTTGACTAATATCTTTAGATGGTTTTTTCCTATATCATGTGGCCACACACTGGTCAAAACTAAGACGCACTCTAACTCCTATGCTCCAACCGGAAGCTTCAGAAAGTCTCAATAGCTTTGGTGGGTAAGTAAGCAAAGGGGCTCTTCTCTGGACCTTCCTGAATCTCGCTGTTCTCTCTACAGCGTCATGGTGCCTGTCCACCTCTGACACACGGTGGCTGCAGTCTCCTCACCACCCCTCGTGCTCCCCACCTGGCTCTGTCCAGGGAGCCCAGAGCGGTGTGGTGATGGGTGGGAAGTTTCTTGACCCCCAGAGCCCAGAGATTCCAACACTGCTCTTAAATTTCCACGAGTGACTCTCAGCAGTTCATTAAGTAAATGTCCTCCCACTGGCCCTTCCCTTGGGACATCACCCCGCAGAGGGGAGGGGGAAGTTCCCATGGTCTGGGATTCCGGTGCCTTAGTCTAGACCCTCCCAGAAAAACCTTAAAATAGGAAGTGCCCTTCTAGAACTTAGCCTGCATACATAAGAGATGAACACAGAGATTTACGCAGACTACTCTCAGCCACATTTACAGAAACAAAAAACGACGACAGCAGGGGATTGATAGATTATGGTGCAACTGTGCAGCGGGATTTTACGCAGCTCGCAAGCCCGTTCATAAATGCTATCGAATGACTTAAGAATATGCTCATTGGGTGCATTAAGTGCGAAAGGGTTACAAAACAGCACTAATAGTTGATGCCAATTTTGACAAAAATAAAGTATTAAGAAAACAAGGGAAGATATTTACTAAAATATTAACTGTAGTTATCTCTGACTGGTGGGATGAGTGGATTCGTTTTTCTTGACTATGTATTACCTTTATAGCAAACATATATTACCTTGATCATCAGAACAAATACATAACTGTAAGAACTGAAAATCTACACAGTGTGTCTCAAATAACCCCCCTGGGATCTTGTCACTGCATGTTCTGATGCAGCAGGTCTGGGTACAGCCTGCGCTTCTCATCCCTAAGGAGCTCCAGGCAACGACTAGGCTGCTGGGCCTCGGCCCACACTTTGAGTAGCAAGGGAGAGAGCGAGTCCTGGCAGACGCTAGACGTAGCTTTCTTTATCTGAACTGGATAAGGAAACCAGCTCAAGCTGACACTGATCTCCAAGGTCTGTGCCTTTGTTCTTCAGTGGAAAATGAGGGGATGCACCAGGCCCGGTCCCCAACAAGAGCTGTTTCCCACTTGCGCATCCCCTCTTCTAAGGTCAGCGTTCCTAGGAAGAGCCACGTGGCCAGGCCACGTCAGAGCTGCGAGCATCCCACGGAGGCCCTGACCATGCACCACTTAGGCCAAAGGGCCTCTCTCCAAGGCCCAGCTCAGAGGCCCCCTCTCCCAGAAGCACGCCCCCACCCCAGGTCTCCCCAGGCCAGACTCCTGGAGCACCTGGCCCTGATCTGGGCACTTACCTCTTGCTGTGTGGGGAAGCACCTTGTCTTCTCACGGGGACCACGAAGCTCTGCACACACTGCTCTCTCCCACGGGTTGGGCCGAGTGGGGAGTGCTGCCCATGGCAGCAGCATTCAGGCCACAGGATATAGCATTTTCAGGGAAACCTGGATTTTAAAACCTTGTAGGGATGAAAGCAGAATCCAAGTAAGCTCAAGTGGGAACTTTCCCGGCAAGAACAGCTCACATGGTACAAAGACAAAGACACAGGCAGTAGGGACAGAGGGTCCTGCATGTCCCCCCACTCTGCCACTTATCTGGGGGGAGCAGCTTTACTTAAGTCCCTCTCAGCAAAGCCCTCCAAGGGGAAATAACGGGAGGTTCTGGGGAAAAGGCTGCTGCATTGGCAGGTAGCCGGGAGCCATGTGTGGAGGCCTGTGACCATGACTGGCCCCCTTCCTTCGGGGGAACGTGAGCAAACTCACCTTCTCCATCTGTCCTCCTGGAAAGAAGAAATCGGGAGGAAAAATCTCCCTGCGGGGTCTGAAGCAGAGCGAGCACACGGCTACCTGTGGCCTTTCTCTTTTTAGAACACCACTGAGAAGGAAATCTTCTGCAGGGCGGCGACCTCGCTCCGGCAGCTCTACAGTCACCGGGAGAACGCCGTCTGCAGGGGCACGGCTGCACCACCGCGGTTCCACAGCCACCAGCACGCGATCAGACTCCTGAAAGGACTGGACAGGAACCTCTGCAGCATGGCACACATGGTGAGCTGACAGCTCGTCCCCATCGTTTAGAAGCGACGCGGCTGCCTCGCTTCTAAACGCTCCTCATTGGCTGGGCCCACTGGCTCATGCCTGCAATCCCAGCACTTTGGGAGGCGAAGGTGGGAGGATCGCTTGAGGCCAGGAGTCTAGACCAGCCAGGGAAATATAGCAGTCCCCCATCTCAACAAAACATTTAAAAAATTAGTGGGTATGGCAGCGTGTGCCTATAATTCCAGCACTTCGGGAGGCTGAGGTGGGAGGATCACTTGAGGCCAGGATTTTAAGGCTGTAGTGAGTGATAATCACACACGGTACTCCAGCGGGGGTGACAGAGTGAGACTTTGTCTCTCAAAAAACAAAATTTCTCCTTATGAGTTATAGTACTCTTGATGAATAAACCCATTCATTCAACCAGTATTCGTTGAAGCTCTACAAGTGCCAGGTACTATTCCAGGCACTGGAAACACAGCATTAAAGGCGAGAAAGCAAAGTGGAATGCTCTCATGGAATGTTCCACTGGGGGAGTTAGAAAAATACGCATGTAATCTGATGTCCCATAATAGTAAGTGCTATGAAGACAAATATAGGAATAAAGAACATAAGGTCACAGGGGAGGGCACTGACGTAGGAGCTGGTGACATTAGCCAAGCAGATGTTTAAATTAAGTGAGGGAAAAGTCAGTGACCAACTGGAGAAAGAACATTCCAGGCAGAAGGAAGAGCTGTGCCAAGGCCCTGAGGTGGAAACGAGCTTCCTCTGCTCACAGCTCAGTGGGAAGGCCCGTGGGGCTGCATCAGAGCGAGCAGAGGAGACTTTCCTAGGAGACCAGATCACACAAGGCTTTTGGACTCAGCTCCAGGTACAGTGGGAGATGCCTGCAGAGTTCTGAGTAAGGCCAAGACGAGGATCTCATGTCTGTGATTTAAAATCACCACTCTGCGTGGTAGACAGACTGAACACAAGCACAGAAGCAAGGTGTCCTGCTGGGAGGCTCCATAGCAAACCAGGCTGGAGATGATGGTGGCTTGGACAGGGTGGAAGCAGTGGAGGTGGCTAGATCTGGGGTATAACTAGAAATAGAGACAGAGGGATTTGCTGACAGAAGATTGGTCATGAGGGGTGAGAGACAGAAGAGTAAAGGGTGACCTCTTGGTTCCTGCCAAAACCCCGTTGGGGATGGTTGGTGGTATTAACAGAGACATGAAAGATGGTCAGAGCAGGGCTGGAGGCTGAGCAGAAGATCCAGGTTCGATTTTGTCCATGGTAAGTGTGAGGTGCCTATTGATAGCCAAATGGAGATGCTGAGAAGATGCTAGAGAAGCCCGGATCTCAGGGGAAAGGTCAGAACTTGCAGTAGAGAGCAGAGAGTCCTCAGACAGATGCTGTGTAAAGTCTCAATGACAGACAAAGGGAGAGACCCAAGGCCTGAGCCTGGAGGCCCCCAACTATGCAAGTCAGGAAGAGGAGGGTGTAGCAACGGAGGCTGAGAAGTAGCAGCCAGGGAAGCATCGCAGAACTGGAGAGAGCGTGGTACCCAGAAGGCAGGTGAGGAAACTCTTCCAGGAGGAAGTGATCACCTGTGTCAAACGTCCTGCAAGGTCAGGTGAGAGGAAGACAGAGAAGGGCCACTGGGCTCAGCATGACAAGGTCGTCATGATGCTGGTGTCAGCGGGGGCAGGGAAGGAAGCCGACTGCAGCTCCCTCACTAGAGCACTGGGAGGGGAAAGGGGAACAAAGGGGACAGTGAGAATAGAATGCTCTTCTGAGGTGTTTTGCTGTAAGACTGTGGAGAAACAGAACAGCTGAAGGGCAGGTATGACACGAGGGCAGCTCTTTTCAGGTGGGTGTACATTCAGCACGTCAGTAACCAGTGGAATGATCCGATGGAGAAGGGAGAACTGATGACACAGGAAAAAGGGAGAATGATTAGAGGGCAGAAGCCCCTGCAGCCAGGTGACGCTATCTAACATTGGGTGGAGGAAATGATGTTAGTGGAGAGCAAGGACGTCCCTCCCCTCCTGGGCCCGCTGCCTTATTTATGAGGCAAGGTAAGAATAGGGACCTGACACGACACACATTCTCCCCATTAATGCTCTCACATTATGAAGTAGGCAAGGAGGCCAACAATTGTCCCCTCTTACAGAAGAAATTGAAGCTTTTATAGATTAAGCAGACTGTCCCAGGCAATGCAATTCATAAGCAACATGCTGAGATTCACTGAAGCAGTGGCCTGGTGGCAGGTGTCTGGACTGTGTCCCACCGTCAGGGCCACTGGGTGGTGGGGCTGCTATTTCATGGGCAGGAGAGCGACACAAATGAACCTCCCAGATGTCCACACGGGCAGGTCTGAGCAGCACCTGGCTGTGACCAGAGACTGCACAAGCCCTGAAGGCAGACAGGCAATGGTGCTGCACTGTCATTTCTAGAAGTGTAAGTAGCACCTACCAAGAACAGGCAAACCCTGCTGGCCTCGTGGCAGCATTAGGCTCCTCGTCAAGCTGGATTGGAGGCCCTGGTTTGACAAAGCTGTTTGGGTGGGCTTGCTCAAGTAGACGGGCATTGACAGCAAAACTGACGCGCTGACCCCTGCAAGCTAACGAGATGACTCTTTTGCAGAGCCGCTGCCCTGTGAGTGAAGCCAAGCAGAGCACGCTGAGAGACTTCTTGGAAAGGCTAAAGGCGATCATGAAAGAGAAATATTCAAAGTGTCAGAGCTGAATATTTTAATTTATGAGTTTTTAATGGCTTTATTTTAAAAATATTTATATATTTATAATTCATCATAAAATAAAGTATATGTAGACTCTAACAGCAATGGCATTTGATGGTATTGGCTATGTTTGCTTGACAAATGAAGTTATGGTTTGCAACCTTTAGGGAGACCAGTTTAATTCACTGAGAGACTACAGATGCAGTGGGAGCAGAACAGGAAAGACCATGTCCCTCCCAAGGGGTCTCTCTCTAGTTGGGGACACAAAGCACAACACAGTTAAAGGATACAAGGCCACACAAGATGTCAATGATGAGTGAGAGAGTTCGAGTTCATGAGTCCTACTGACTCTACCACATATTTCTGAATAGAAAAGGCATCACCTGGATGCTTAGAACATTCTTCTTCCACTGACACAAGGATTGTTACATTGAGTCTCTAGAAAACATAAGTAACCTTCACACACTACATGGCTTTGCAGTGAACAACACTTATAGCCATAATGTAAATTCCCTTGATTAGTGTCAGAACCAACCAACAAAGCACAGAAAACTTAATCATGGTAAGAGAATAGACTGTCAGTGCCATTCGCCTGACGCTATGAAAGGAATGGCTGGAAACAGTTGCGAGGTAAAACAGAAGTAAAGAAAGACAGGCAGGGCCCTGACATCTCCAACTCACACAGAGAAGGCATCAAATAACACTAAGGCTCATGAAACATGAACAAGAAATATAGGTATTTATTCAAAACTGTACTGGTAATAGAACAAAAATAATTTACTATAAAAAAATTTAGAAGCCAGGCACTGTGGCTCATACACTTTTTACCAGCTACTTGGGAGGCCAAGGCAGGAGGCTTGCTGGAGGCCAGGAGTTTGAAGCTGCAGTGAGCTGTGATTGTGCCACTGCACTCCAACCTGGGTGACAGAGTAAGAGCCTGTCTCTAAAACTTAAATTAAAAATAAAAATAAACAATTTAGAAGCAGCAATGTAAATTACATAAACTCTCATTTTTCAATAGGGAAATCAATATATAATATTTAAAGTTGATAAATCAAAATACAGTAGTAATAGTGGTCATGGGCCGGGCACAGTGGCTCACACCTGTAATCCTAGCACTCTGGGAGGCCGAGGTGGGTGGATTGCTTCAAGGTCAGGAGTTAGAAACCAGCCTGAGCAAGAGCGAGACCCCGTCTCTACTATAAATAGAAAGAAAATTAATTGGCCAACTAATATATATAGAAAAAAAATTAGCCAGGCATGGTGGCACATGCCTGTCGTCCCAGCTACTCGGGAGGCTGAGGCAGCAGGATTGCTTGAGCCCAGGAGTTTGAGGTTGCTGTGAGCTAGGCTGATGCCACGGCACTCACTCTAGCCTGGGCAACAAAGTGAGACTCTGTCTCAAAAAAAAAAAAAATAGTGGTCATGAACTGATTGTTATAGCTGGGGATGGGTGCGTGGGGGGTTGACTGTACTATTCTACTTTTATACATATTTGAAAGTTTTGATAATAGAAAGTGAAGGGAAAAAACCACTAATGAATGAATTCAGAAGCCTTTGGAATTACGACGGCAGCCACTGGAAACACCACAAACAAGAAAGGGAAGATCCTTTGCTAGGAATGGAGCTTGGACTAAGCAGGTGGGCCGGAGACCCGGCTTTTGACTACTGAGTCCCTGTGTCACTACGTGCATAAATGATAAAGTGTTTTTTAAAATTAAAGAATAAAATTAGAAGGGCGATACATCTGGAAAAACTGGAACACTCACACATTGCCAGTGGGATTAGAAAATGGTGTGGCCACGGCAGAAAATGGTTTGGCCATTCCTCAAAAAGTTAAACACAATTTATGACCCAGAAACTCCAATCCTGGCTATATCCCCAGGGGAACTGAAGATACATGTCCAAACAAAAACCTCTGCATGAATACATTCATAGCAACATTGTTCATAACAGCACAAAAGCAGACACAACCCAAATGTCCAAACTGATGAACAGATAACAAAATGTGGTATATCCATATGATGGAGTATTATTATTTGGCAATAAAAAGAAGGGCTGATATATACCACAAAGTGGATGAACCTGGGAAACATTACATAGAGCAGAAGCCAGACGCAGCAGTCCACAAATGGCGTGATTCTATGTATCCAATATATCCAGAACAGGAACATCCAGAAAGGCAAACACAGAACATTGGTTGCTAGAGGCTGGGGGTTTGGAGGGGCAGGCAGTGACTGATGATGGGGATGGGGTTTCCTTTGGGGGTGACGAAAACGTTCTGACACTAGATAGTGGTGATGAATACACAATTCTATGAAAACACTAAAGACCACTGAATTGTACACTTTACTTATTTTTTTTTTTTTGAGGCACAGTCTCACTCTGTTGCCTGGGCTAGACTGCCATGGCATCAGCCTAGCTCATAGCAACCTCAAACTCCTGGGCTCAAGCAATCCTCCTGCCTCAGCCTCCCAAGTAGCTGGACTACAGGCATGCGCCACCATGCCCGGCTATTATTCTATATATTTTTAGTTGTCCAGCTAATTTCCTTCTATTTTTAGTAGAGATGGGGTCTCACTCTTGCTCAGGCTGGTCTCGAACTCCTGAGCTCAAACGATCCTCCTGCCTCAGCCTCCCAGAGTGCTGGGATCACAGGCATGAGCCACCGCACTTGGCCTTGAATTGTACACTTTAAAAGGATGAATTTCATAGTATGTGAAGTATATCCCAATAAAGCTCTTATTTTAAAGAAATTAAACAGAGAACAAAACAAAACCAAGTGTCAGGCCATCAAAACTTGCCTTTTGGAGACATTTTTCTCTGCGAGAACATGGATCTCCTAACAGTGACTGAGCACTCTTCATCATCACTTACGCACAGGTGGCAAAAATTAATACTAGTACTAAAATTACACCAAAATATGTTACATCTTTTTAACCCTTTCAAAATAAGGGAATAAATCAAAAGCTTAAAGTCTCACCCTGACCACAGCCAGTTTCACCCTGCCCACATAAAATACCAGCATGCCAAGGGCAATAAAAAATTGAGAGTCATGGAGGCTTCTGAGGCCAATCGGGGAAGATGTGCACTGAGAATTTTAATTTCCTTTCTTCTCTGATTGAGCCTCATTTGCATTCGATGGCTAACGTGTGTCGTAGTCTGCCACAGGATGTGACTGTAGGTTACAGTCCATACATGAGGCCAGGATGGCGAAGGAAAGGCTGTCATGAGAAAGACACAGAACAGGCCATGGGAAGGACACGCTCCAGCTCTAAGTGGGTTTGTTGTGAGACAAGCTTTGCTGGTCAAGGTGCAACTGACTCTCCCATTCACCCCCAGACAGGCTGTTCTGGACTCTAGACAGAAACATCCAACAACAAGCCTCTGAATTTGCCAAAAGAATGAGAGAACAGGAATCGAGGAGGATACACATGAGAGTGAGTAAAAAACCTCAGGATTAAGTGAAAGTTAAAGTGTTGTCATTTAAGCACATTCACTTAGGAAACTTAGCCACAGCTCCACGGAACATGACCCTTCTCTGCATATGGGATGAGTGACATTGACCACAAAGGCCAAACCGGACCCTCCTGGCTATCAGCAACCTTCACCCTTTGCCACGAATAGGCATCTCTAACTGGCATCTAGTAGGGAATATTTACTGGATAAATGAATGGGGGTAAAACCCTATTTGGCTCAAATCCATGGCTGGCTGTCTTTTACTGAAACATTCGTGGGCCACAGTTAGAAATGCTGGCTCTGACAAAAATGCAACACGGGTTTTCTTGCTGCCGTTGGTCTGTCCGAGCCACAGAACCTGCCCCGTTTTTCTTCACTCTCCTCCACATGTCATCTCAGGTGGCATCTCAGGGTGTTCAGATCACCTGAGCACAGGAATCTCAAGATAAAGTCCAACGAACTGCTTTCTCACAGAGCAAAGTCCAGCCTGGCCTCTCGGTTCCTCCCAGCTTCTGCCAAGGGCCAGGCAGGCCCTTTTTCCAATTATGGGGCTGATTTCAAGGTTCAATTCATCAGTTCGAGTTGGGGTTCCGTTCCCAGGTGCAGCACTAAATCCCCTAGTTAGCTGCCATGCCATCTCCTAAATTGGTTTTTCGCCCTTAAGCACCCAGACATTCTCTCCATGGCTCTCTGAAGTGCCTCTCTTCTAATACACCCTTCCTGTCAACTCCTTCCCAGTCCAACTGTCAGTCTCTAAGCTGTCTGCTGCTTCTTATTTCCTACTAGCCAGTGTTGAACCAAACACAAGTATGTTTTCATGTTGTATGTGTTCACTGCACACCTGGGTACCTGTCAGACAACATGAGTAAAGAGAAGACAAGACACCTTTGCTCCCTCAGTCTAACCCATCATGAGAGCAAGAGAAACAGCTGGGAGGGCTGGTGACTGTTTGAGCCCCCAGGACACAGGTGTGTCCATCATCTGCTCTCCCAGCTGCCATCTCTTGCTCCTTCCCCCTCTGGTCCTTTGCAATCTTTCCAGCAGTTGTCCTTATAAAATACAAATGTGACTGACTCACTTAAAATCCTTCCATGGCTTCCCACTGCTTACAGAAAACTCTCCCACAAGAGGATCTGGGCCTACTCCTCCCCCTTTCAGGCTCACATGCCCCCAGCCCTTTTGCCCTACTTGAAGCATGCCACCAGTGCACGTGGCATCCAAACTCAACGTCACTCCTTCCCTGCTTGTAGAACTGCTTTAAGACCTCACACAGCAGCACTGCCCATTCGAAGTCGCCTTTTTGGAACGTTTGGTCAGGCAGACATGTGCCAAGTACCACGACGGCCACAAGGCCAGAATGCCGTGTGGCAGCTCACCATCCACCTGGCTTCACCGCAGCCGTCACCGTGCTGCGCTATAAGTCTCCATTTACGTGGCCGCCTCTCCCTCCTGAAGGAGACTGAGTTCCGCAAGGACATTCTACTCAGCACAGTGCAGGCATACAGTAAATACAGAAGAGATGTACACGTATAACACAAGCAGCTACAGCAGCAGAGACATACTTTGACGTAGCATAACCCGTGGTGCAATAGAAAATCAAGGCCGACACAATATCTCTGTAATGACTCTGCTATTTTTAGGGTTGGGTTAGGCAATATCCTCTTGCTAAGATTGGTATCAACTCTGAGAAATATTTTATGCAGTTGTAAAGTCCCAGATAAATTGCTTTGTACCACTGGAGAAATAAAGCCTTTGATTAAAAACTAAAATTTCCCCAGCCCTCTAAAAAGGGATGGGGGGAGGGAAACAGATATAGAAGAATGTCTGATCTGTCATATTCTTTAGTCACAGCCATGAACTGTTTGGTTAAGACAATCTGATGTTCTGATAACGCTGATAAAAGTAACTTGAAGATTGGGTCACAGGAAGCCCAAGATAAAATGCTGAGAGGAAACAGGTTCTTTTTGAAGTAGCCTCTTCATAATCATTTTCCCACACATTTGTTCAGCTCCTGAGGGAGGACTGAATGCCTGATTTGCTTTGCAAATGAAACAGCTTAAGAATAAGAAACTTAGGCCGGGCGCGGTGGCTCACGCCTGTAATCCTAGCTCTCTGGGAGGCAGAGGCGGGCGGATTGCTCAAGGTCAGGAGTTCGAAACTAGCCTGAGCAAAAGCGAGACCCCGTCTCTACTATAAATAGAAAGAAATTAATTGGCCAACTAATATATATAGAAAAAATTAGCCGGGCATGGTGGCGCATGCCTGTAGTCCCAGCTACTTGGGAGGCTGAGGCAGTAGGATTGCTTGAGCCCAGGAGTTTGAGGTTGCTGTGAGCTAGGCTGATGCCACGGCACTCACTCTAGCCTGGGCAACAAAGCAAGACTCTGTCTCAAAAAAAGAAAAAAAAAAAAAAAAGAATAAGAAACTTAGACAACAGCGATGTGCGGGAGGCTCCTCCAGCTTGCTTTAGGTTTAGATTGTGGCTTCACAACTGAGAGAACTGCCCCTGTGAGGCACAGGCTAACTGTGGCCTTTATCTATTTGTATACTGCCTTGTTTTAAAAACAGACTCAAAGTGATCTACTTTGAAAAGATTAAGACAGAAAAATAACAACAATATTACTTAGGACCAAAGAAGAAAGGGAATAGGAAATGGTGATCTACAGAAAAACAGGCTGTCAGTGAGCAGGCCGTCAGAGTTTATAGTCTATCAACCAAAGCAAAACGAAGAGCACATTGTTTTACCCAACTCTGTTACACATGAAGGGGTAAAATAGCCCGTTAGGCTTCTGTTTAGCTTTAAAAGAGATTTCTCTTGAGGGTCTTCACAAGATGATATGATGGACAATATCCTCAGCAGTGTCCTGGACAACACAGGCTTCCTCAGGGAGGGCCTCAGTGCTACTGCTTGATGCAAGTGAACATATCACAGCTCCAAAATTCAGCTGGGGAGGAGGGACAAGGAGGTGCAGAGGTAACACTATTACCTTGCTTATGTGACAGCAGGCCTTTTATTTTCATGTTCTACAAACATGTTGGGAGAGTTTTACATAAGCTAGAAGTTGTGAACAGGAAGACAGCAAGGTCTGGAATGGCCAGAGGAGTTGCCTCTCCTGTGCAAAAAACAGTCCTTTAAAACACAAAATTACAGCTAAATAGCAGGGAAAAGTTCTAGTGTTTTATACCACTATTGGATGACTATAGTTAACAATAATATATATTTTCAAATAGCTAGAAGAGAGGATATTGAATGTTCCTACCACAAAGAAATGATAAATGTTGGAGAAGATGGATATGCTAATCACCCTCATCTGATCTCTATACATTGTATGTATTGAAACATCATTATCTACCCTATAGATATGTATAATTATGTGTCAATTAAAAAATAAATTTTGAGGCTGGGCATGGTGGCTCACACTTGTAATCCTAGCACTTTGGGAGGCTGAGGCGGGAGGATCACTTGAGACCAGGAGTTCAAGACCAGCCTGGGCAATAGCAAGACCCCATCTCTACAAAAAAATTTTAAAATTACCCAGGCATGGCAGCACGTGCTTATAGTCCCAGCTACTTGAGAGGCTGAGGTAGAAGGATCGCTTGAGCCCAGGATCGTTTGAGACTGCAGTGAGCTATGATCAGGCCACTGAACTCTAGTCTGGGTGACAGAGTGAGAACCTCTCTCAAAACAAACAAACAAACAAAAAAACATAAAATAAAATTTGAAATTTGTTAACAAATCAAACTTTCTCAATGTCTACTCTGAATTTCTTAAGGTTGGCTAGTATAATGTCTGGTAATCAATGTTTGCCAAAATAACATATGATTAACAATAAACCAAGCAATGTTATTGTTTTGGAGATACTTTTAAGTTTATGAAGAGTTTCTGAATAAGATCATGGTAATGTTACCACTAACCAATGTTTCCTCTAACCTTTTAGCAGGATACATTCTGCATACACACGAAATGATGACCTGAGAACTGGTTTCTGTTCTCAAACACCTACTGAAAAGGATAACAAAACTTGGACGAAAATATTTTTGCTGAAAAAAATGTCTCTAACAAATTTGTTTGTTTTTTTTCCTGAGACAGAGTCAGGCTCTGTCATCTGGGCTAGAGTGCCGTGGCGTCAGCCTAGCTCACAGCAACCTCCAACTCGTGGGCTCAAGCGATCCTCCTGCCTCAGCCTCCCCAGGAGGTGGGACTACAGGCGCATGCCACCACACCCTGCTAATTTTTTTATATTTTTAGCAGAAACGGGGTCTTGCTCTTGCTCAGGCTGGTCTTGAACTCCTGACCTCAAGCGATCCTCCGGCCTTGGCCTCCCAAAGTGCTAGGATTACAGGCCACAAATTTCTGTTTTATGATGAATTCTGTTTAAAAGACCCACAACATTAAGGGTTTCTGGGTATGGAATTACGTCCCTTAACCATACAAAATTAAGACACCAAGCACAAAGAACCTTATCATCAGGATGGAAATAAACACAAAGAAAAGATGACAACCACCACAACAGGTAGTAGGCAAAACACTTTTATTCTTATTTAACCATGCTGCATGTATACATACAATATCAATATATACAACTGGAACAAATACAATTTATACATAAAATACGACAAAAGCCTGGCTTTTGAAATTGATGCAATAAACTTACTGTACAATTTGTAATTCTGGCCAGTATATAGCATAATAGTAACGCTATTAAAGTTATTAATGATTTAATCAGACTACAGTATAAGTTCAAAGGCACTAGAAAGATCTATGTTTTCTTCTAGTATTTTAAGAACAAATAATAATTAAAAAGGAAAACAAATGTATACATTAAGAAATTGGGCAGACACTGGCATGCTTAAATGTAAACTCTACCCACCATTCCTTAATTCACAGGCCTATAGGAAGGAGAGGGACCTTCCTCAAGAGTCTATTAAAAACAGACTTAAAAAGAAACAAAACAAAAACACCTGAAAATCATAATCGCAATTTTAAAAAGGTTACAGATAAAGTACCACCACCCTCTCCACCAAAGTAACCTGAAATTTCCTGCTGCAAAAAAAATTCCCCTTTCTCCAGAAAGTAAGTAAAATAGCTTGTCACATGGATTCCACTTGTGGCATTAACATGTAGATGCAGATTCTCTCTCCTTGATTAACCTTATACTTTACGTGAATCTAAACAAAAATGGAGAGTACTATTATATTTTAATATCCTATTAGTATATGTAATTATAAGGTTTATTAAAGAACATACTACAAGCCAATAACTCTACCAAGACTCCTTTCAATAAATAAATATTACTTTTTAAGTTAAAGAGAAAAAAGAATACCCTTTCATCAATAACCTATTTATATATATGTGCCACTCATTTTAAATCTGCATATTTATTTCAAATAATGAGCAAATTTGTTCATCTATATCCTTTCATGAAATTAACACTGAAGTTGCAAAATATTTCATCTGTGGACAAAGACACAGTAAGTATGGAGAGATTACAGAACTGCTAAAACTGGAACTAAATGAATAGCTCTGAAGTCAGTGTCCCATATTTTCATATGGAAATTCAGGCCTGGCTTGAGTATCAAATTTTGGTATTTCATCAGATATATACTTAATGTTCACTTAGTATAATCAGCTCTAACATGTTTTTTGTAAAAAAAATTGCTATAGTAGCCTACTTGAAGAATTTCTCAACTGTATTTTGATAGACTGACCTTTTTTTTTTTTTTTTTTTTTGAGACATGGTTTCACTCTGTTGCCCAGGTTGGAGTACAGTGGCATAATCATAGCTCACTGCAATCTCAACCTCCTGGGCTCAAGTGATCCCTCATGCCTCAGCTTCCCAGGTAGCTGGCACTATAGGCGCATGCTACCACTGCTCGGCTGATTTTTTTAGTATTTTGTAGAGATGGGGTCTTACTATATTGCTCAGTCTGGTCTCAAACTTCTGGCCTCAGTGATCCTCCCACCTCTGCCTCCTAAAGTTCTAGGATTACAGGTGTGAACCATTGCGCCTGGCCTATTTTAACTTTTTATAGATTTCTTTTTATTTTTGTGGTGGGGTGGATAGAAAAAATATCTGACCTACTGGTTTAAATTTCTATGATGTTTTAAAGCTTAATTCAAGAGTTATTCATTTCTTATTTACTGCATTGTTACAGCCTAGAACATGGACTTTTAAAAACAAGCATGGATCTTTTTTTTCTACCAGCAAAGGTAAGATTTCTGTATAGTAATTACTAACAGAGTTAAGTGTGCATCATCAAAAACATTTTACAATTACCAAAATATTCTGCTCACACAAAGCTTTTACAAGACATGTATTTACTGCAAGTCTTCACAGAACCTAAACAATGCCCCACAGAGTAAAGTTATAAACTTAACTATCTTGCACCCTACAAAGAAAATGCTCCCAGTGAAATGCAATTCTAATTACCTCAAAAATATTCACCATACACAGGACATTTAATACTCCACTTCTAGAATATACTTTAAATTTATGGACAAATTTTTACCACCACTCACCCCTACTCTGTACACAACTTTGTAATTATAAACCAATATTTAACCAAACTTTTGAAAATAACATTAATTTAATAAATACTAAACTTATGAAGTCTCAAAACCTTTGCAACTTATGTGTTTAAGGGCTGATTACATAGTTTCAAAATCCATAAAACATATATTAAGTGGTTTAGGAAGTAGAGCAATTTTCAAAAAAATAAAAATTTTGAAAGCAGCCACAAACAAATAATTCTACTACAACTTATTTTACTATGAAATGAACATAATTTTTATTTATAGAGGAATACGGTCTAACTGGATTAATCAATAGTAAAATTCAGGGAAGAATTTTCTTTTATAAAATATGAAGAAAAAGTGTTTTAAAGGCAAGGACTAAAAGATATTTTTCTTGCTTAGCTGCATTTTCTGGAAAGGGAAACCCTTAATTGGGAGATACAGAATAATTTCCATCAAAATTTTGAACTCAGACAAAGAAAAGCATCCATAAGTCACACTTCAAAGTAAATATTTAAAAATACACATACAGGCAAAGATAAATGACCCGTACTTAGCTTCTTAATTTTCTGCAAGTCTAGCTCCTTTATACTTAGGTACTATTCAACGTTTCAAGAGAACATGAAACCAGAACAAAAAAAAAGTATATTTGATTTGACTCAAAGTAGCCAAAAAAGGTCACGAGAGGTCCAGATGAAACACATTTTCACCTTTTTAAAAACATGTATACTTGCAAAGATTGTAGAATTATAAAATTTTCTACAGGAGATCAGTAAGATCAGTCATCTCATACTTAAAATGCAATGAATGCTAGAAAATTAGAATCTGCTTAAACAGGCTGAGTGGGTTAGTGTTAGGACAGAGTCATTTCTTAGATGTGCAGCCAAAACATTCATATATAACAGTGCAACATAGGACAATTTGATCTGCTACTTTCTATGTGCAAAACAAGACATACTTTTTTTTTCTATTTTGAAATTCTGGTTGTTTAAATATACAGCAGTTGGATAAATAGCTAACTGATTTACAGATACACCTAAACTATAACTCTTCATGGTATGAACTGCTTCCCCAACGTCCCTGCACAGTACAACTGAAGAGCAGTATGACAATTTCAACAGTCACCAGTTGTACAATTTTAATGTTATATTAATATAGAGAGAGACTAAAAGTTATTAGGCATATTATTATATCCAGTCTTACTCCATCATTTACAGCTTCATTACGTGAGGTTACACAGAAGTCTTCAGTGTTTTAATTAAAGATTTTGTCCAAGCATAAGAATATCACTAATTTTTATTGTGATTTTAAGTCTGTAACATTTACTGAAGTAAAGAGTCAATAACAGTTTCAGGCTTTGCAGAACGCTTTCTGTTTGGAGAAGAGAAAAAGCAAGCATGAATGCTTTCCTAAAAGAATTAAATGCAGACACTTTACATTATGTAGTAGAAAATACACAGTGGCCATAGAGTCTGGAAACAGGCCAATTTTGATATGTTTGACCATGTTAAGTGATCAATTAATTCCCACCTTTTCAGGCTACGGAAGGTCATCTAGAGTAAGCACAAGAGGATGAAACTCCACCCCACTGTGCCAGAGTAATGAGGGACTGGATGATGGCAATTTCCAAAACTGAACTAGCCAATGTGGCCAGGCCAAGTGGGCCGCATGCTTGCCAGACCTGAACCCCATGGTTACCTCTTCTGAGGTATGCTAAAGATGCAGGTGGACTCAGAAAATCAGAGACACAAATCATCTGAGGTAATACCTCACAAATGGCATGTGTAGGGAACTGACAGGAACGCTACATTAGTGCACCATGGTTATTGCTATTTTGCCTAGCACATTCAACTATATCTTTCTAATGAGGAACATCATAGTAAACATACCATGTAATGTAATGTAATATTATCATTAACCATTTATTGTACATATTTGTCCATGTTTATGGCTATCATTTTCTTAGGGTTTTCATGATACAGCAGGCTACTTCTAGTACACAGAGATGCTGGGTGTGGCTCACATAATGTTGCTCCATACATTTTTTGCTTAGGTTAAACTAAAAAAAGTACATATTTTAAAATAAGCATTCTGGCAACTGTATTCAAATACCATATAAAATTATTCATTTGTTTAAGTCCACATAGTAAAAAAAAAAAATAACTAAAAGTGAGAGCTCTCATAAATAACCCAGATTTCTGGCTTCTTAGAAAAGAGAAGATCCAGAAATGAGCCCTCTATTCCCACAACCAACTAGGAAGAGAACGGCAGCTGCTTGTGTTAGACAAAACTGCTCTCCAGTCTGCCCCAGTCCCCATCTTGCCCATTGTTTTCCTGCACTGAGGCCAAATCAAATGTCTTACCATTTGTCATCATATTTGCATTGTCATTTTTCCTACTAACTGTAAAGTTAAGAGGAAAATATCTCTATTAAAAGTGGAAAAGGAAAAAATACATCTCAAGGGACTCGTTTTCTTAGAATGATTTGCTTCATTCATTAATATTGTAGCTTCTGTGGGCATATGAAAGTTTTGAACTCCTCACTGAAATGCTATACTTTAAATATGCACCTGATTTCCCCACTACAAGTTCAACTATCCCAAATTTATAAGTGTTAAGTTATAAATTAACACTTTCAGTATTGTCTATGAGATCATGTAACACAAAAATATTAAAACTATATAACCTCATTCTACATGTAACTCGAAAGCCCATGCCCTTGAAGTAGAGAAAAAAGCAGCTAATTATTTTCTACCATTTCAGGAGCCCCAGAGTTTTGCAATCAGTTTAAACAAGCTGAACAGTACTTGATGTAGAAAAGGGAGAGAAAAAATAGGCTCCAACACGGTGCTCCCGCACCCTGATCTCCCTGGGCTTATGTGATGACACATGGAGACCACCCCACAGTCAGAACCAGTGCCCACTGGAGAGGAAAAGACATCCAAAGTTTTCCCTTAACTGGTAACAGAGGAAATCAAGGTTCTTGGGGCAATGTTTATAATAGAAAAACTAACCAGTTAAATACAATACCTTGGGAGTCTAACCAGGCAAATTAATTAGCATCTCACTAGAAGAATTAACTCAAGAATTAAGGAATTAAACAAGATAGTACGTGATCCATTAACATACTTGGAAAGAACAAAGTGAATTAAAAATAAATTCTACTACTCAAGAGGGCTAAGGAAGTTGACACACCATAATTCTTTAGCCAGATTTAATCTACTCAAATTCTAACTACATAAGGAATTTGACTTTTAATGTATGAGCCAAATATTTATTATGTTACCTAAATCAATTTTTATTTCCTTTAAATGTATCTAATTACAATATCTCACTACTTTCCTTACATGGACTGAAGGGCAGTCCTTACCTTCTCCCTGTCTTTGGCCTTGCTTTCCCCTTTGAGGTCCTCGGCCTCTCTAATTTCATCAGAGACTGACGCAAACTCTCCTCAGTATAAGCGAGATACACGTGGGAAAGGTCCACTTCGAAGGGCTAAGTAAAAGAAGCACACACAAGGTACTGTTATAGGAGGAAGTTGAATCAGATTTGGTGGAAGATTTAAAATACTGAATAAACTCCTAGAAAAAAAAGCCACAGAAGACAAAACCAAACAAATGTCTAAAGATATCTAATCCCAATATCTAAAATGCATTCACCAAAGGTTGGTAAATAAGAATCTCTCACACACTATAAATTTCCTTAGACATAGAGAAAAACTGTTGCTGTTTTCCCTAAAGCTGCTCCCTCTTCTTGTTAACCTAGAACTAGAACTAACTTTGAAAGGGAAGACAGACACTTTCTAGTCTCTAACCACATCCCCATGATGCAGAGAGGGAGTGGAAAGACTCCTAACAGTGACTCCATGCCACTCATGTAGAGTAATAAGCCTGCCATCGCGGCAAGCAGAGCCGTCTTCATCATCACGCCATCCCAGGGCCTTTATTTCCAAAAGGTAAGTCCATTTTTCATCAGAGCCAATTAACAGATACAAGAGTGACAACACAATGTAATGGCTCATATTCCTATAAAGAAACAACTGCAGTTTTAAAAAGAACAAAAAAGTACTCACGTCTTTCTCCTTTTTATCAGGTACTGGGGTTTGCTTCCTCATGTTATTTCCTGTATATGCAACACATTTCTCAAAAAAAGAAAAGGAGGGGGACAGAAATGTCTTCATTAGTAATTGATACCATGAATTAAGCAAATTACTGTGCGATGACCTGATGTTGCACTTGTAGAACATGATCTGAAGCCGGAGCACAAAGGCCTCAGAGGTTACTCAGGCCCATGGAGCACTGACGTGGACCATTTCCACCTAGACCACGATCTACTGTTACAGTTTACTAGTTGTTATAAAATATAATACAGCTAATTAGGAAAACATCTTCTCCGCCCTGCTGGATTCTCCTCTAATTCATCCTCTGGACCACTTTCCTCCCCATTACAGCCAATATAATTTCTAGTCCACAGGAAGTCCTCTGTAAGTATTTCGTGAAAGGATGAGGGTAATACTTACTAGCTGCCATTCTCCTATGTCTTCATTCCAATGGACGTAGTTTTCAATCATTTCCTTTCAAAAGAGTCAATGACAGTCTATTTTTAATGTTTGATAACATTTACAATATAGAAAAGTATTCACAGAACTAAATTCATAGAACTAAAAATCTCAACCATGTTAAGTGAAAAAAGTTTTAAGTCTTAAGACATATACTACTGCATGATACCCTTTTTATAAATTTTAAAATATATATTTCTTAGGAATGCATGTAAATGCAATTAAACTACAATTAAAATAAAAATGCAAAAAAATGAAGAAGACAGGAATCAGGATTACGGTCACCTTGGGTCAGAAGAGGCAAAAGCATGGAATCAGGGAGGGCAAAACCATTTAGTTAAAAGCAGGCACTGCCAAGGCCCTAGCTTCTGTCTTAGGTGATGAGTCAGCTATAAAGCAGTAAATGAAAGCAGGCCATACAAAGAGCAGTGAGGAGAGTGTGCCACGAACCTAGGATTAATTCTGTGCACTTCAGGTCCAGTAGAAAAAAAGATACTACGATTTATTTTCAGACAAACTTCTTAAAGCTGTATTGAAATCTAAAATATATTTTAAAAAAATCAGAATGTTTACTAAAACATATTGGAAAGACAGACATTTTGAGTTAAAAAATTTGACGATGAGATTTTTAAATTATGCTAAGAATTAGCATCCATCTGGAGACAGATAATGGTGATGGTTGCACAACAATGTAAGTGTACTTAACGTCACTGAAGTATACACTTAAAAATAGTTAAAATCTATACTGGAGGTTAAGGCAGGAGGATCCCTTGAACCCAGGAGTTTGAGGCCAGCCTAGGCAATATAGTGAGACTCATCTCAAAAAACAAAAAGGTTAAAATGGTAAATTTCATATTATATATATTAAAGTAAATTTCATGTTATATATATTTTACCACACATCCCTCCCCCATACACAAAGAATTAGCATCCATATGCAGAAAGAAAAAGATAGCACTGTGGTTCTGTTTATTCCACTTATATGATAAAGGATGTTGGATGAAGGAACAGGACCTATACCTTGATTCTAGTTGCATTTACATGAACCTGAGTTCCTCCAAAGAGCTAAAAAATTCTTCTTTAGATACTTAGATACTCAAACAGAGAATTATGTATTAAGAAAAGTTAACAACTAAAGTGAAATGTGATAGCATTAATTCAAGAAAACTTTTTACTCAATAACTGAAATGTAAGGAGTTACCATCAATTAAATTAGAAATTATATTTCTTTGTCCTATAATCACAGTCAAGTGACCTAATAATAACTAGGTCAGAGAACTTATCACTTACCTGATAATCCTTAGGTATAAAGTTATCAATAATAAGCATCTGAAGTCGAAGCTCCCGGCTAAGTTGCCGAATGTTCTCTAGAAGGCCTTCAATTTCTCTCTGATGTTCTTGTTGGAGATCAGCCATCTACCAGAAAATCCACGAAAATACCATGAACAAATAAGATTTTAAACAAAAAACAGTTCCACCTCACATAGGGCACTGGTCTAAGAGGCCTGTGAGAGCTTACCCAGTTTTTTCACAAAAATAATGGACAGAGTGACACTGTCACCATCTAGTCCACGTTATCAGTTAAGGTTGGAAAGAAATGAGTTAGCCAACAGATAAAATTAAAAAATTGTACATAAAGGAGAAATATTATTTCTGTATATTTCGATTATTTCTTTATTATTTCAAGCACACACTATAATTACTATGGATTCTTAATTTTTTTTTTTTGAGACAGAGTCTCGCTCTGTTGACCTGGGTAGAGTACAGTGGCATCATCGTAGTTCATAGCAACCTCAAACTCCTGGGCTCAAGCAATCCTCCTGTTACAGCCTCCCAAGTAGCTGGGACTACAGGTGCATGCCACAACATCCAGCTAATTTTTTCTATTTTTAGTAGAGATGGGGTCTAGCTCTTGCTCAGGCTGGTCTTATACTCCTGAGCTCAAGGGATCCTCCCACCTTAGCCTCCCATAGTGCTAGGATTACAACCATGAGCCACTGTGCCCCACCAGTCTTAATCAATCTTAATCAAAGGAATTCTTTTTTAAAAAATTCAGAACTACATCAGTATATAATTTTTAAAGGACCAACCTCTGATTTGGCAGCCATAAGCATAGTCCAAACTTTCTTTAATTTCTTGGTCTTTCCCTGTGCCTCCTCTTGCAAACTGGTATATTTTTCTTCAATATCTAAGCGTTCTTGCTATGATGAAAATCAGTAAACTTCAGAATAATTTTTATCATTAAATCACAAATATAATTATTTAACACATGATATAAGTTTAGCCACTTATCTTCAAAGCAATCCATAAATATGCTTTAAAATTTCATCAAGATTATAGATACTTAGCTTTTCCCAGAAAAGTTAATTATCTTAGGCAAAATATTAAACAAAAACCAAAAAGTCATATTACTTCTTTCTCCTCAAGTTCTCTGCGAAGTTGCTCTGCTCTTTTCCTTCTTTCTTCCAGTTCCATATTAGATTCTTCAAGAAGTTTCTCTTGTTCCTCAGCTTTGGCCAACAAATCAACACCACCAACAATTACCTTCTTCTCCAGGGCAGATAATTTTTCTAGCAAAGACTGATGTTCTTGTCTGTTAATTAAAATAAGAATACCCTATATTCAATGATCATCTACTCTTCTACTGATATCATTTCCCCAAATTTAACAGGAGTTTGGATGTAGAGTTTCAAAATAGAAATATAATTATGTAACATCTCTACCAGACTATACCACTTTGTAGTATTAATTAATGATTTAATCTATAACTAATTCAAATTCACCATTTTTAACAGTATTTTTTTCTCCCATACAAAGATGAAATAATCAAAACAGATCTGATTTTTAAAAATACATCACATACCTTGGGGCTCTTCTATCCAAAAACAGCTACTCTGGAGACAAAAACTAAGCTTTTAATTAACTATTCAATTTTCCTATTCATACATCCTATGAAAAATATTAAACATTTAAATCATGAATCCATCTCAATTCAATAATACTTACTGGGCTTTAAGTAGATCTTTTTCCCGTTTCTCTAATTCAGCTCTAGCCTTGTTTCTTTCTTCTTCTTCCATGTCAAGCTTTGTTTCAAGTGCTTTTCTCTCCTCATCAATTTTTGCTTGCATTTCAACCATTTTATCTGGAGAAACTTTCTTTTTACCTATTTGAGTCATTTAATTGCAACAATCACTAAAATGAGTCAATGTTTTAGACACATAAATTACCTTCAATACAGAACTGCCTATACTCCTCAATAATACAAAACCAAATATCAACATTTTAAGGAAGTCAAACCAATAATATCCCTCATTTCTATTTATTATGTTCCTAGAAGAACTTTTTAACTCATTTTTAAATTCAAACTGATGGCCAACTGTGCAAAGATAACTGAGAACAAAAGTAAGTGAATGAGAAATAAAATAAATGAGCTAAAAAATAGGGAAAGAAAGATTAACAAGAAAGCCAAATAAAAAAGCAAACATTTGTGTGTCCCCAAATGACATATATAGGTTAAAAAAAAGCAAAATGATTCTTCAGTTACTTTTCCCTGATAACCAAGTACAGAATCAAGAGGCTCCCTAAAATCCGATAAAATAAAAATAAAACTCACAGGTATTAAATGCACAGATAAAAGTATCAAGCAGAATTTATACCAAGTAGTTTTTAATATATTTTTCAGAGTTTTTCTAAAATTTTTATTTAATAAAATTACTTGAAAGTATTTTATTTGTTAGTGTACTTATAAAGGAAGAAATTCTACACTATGGAACTATATAACAGTTATAGTAATTAATGAAGCATTTTATAGCTGCTGAGCTATCATATCATCATACCCTAAATTAACAACTAAAATAGCTTGTTATTTTGTCAAACTCAGGACCCTAAATCTCCCTAAGTCAGATTAAACATGCCAAGTATCAAATATAAGTGGAAATATTACCAAATAATAAAGTTGGAATAGGGCTTCCAATTGATTCTTTTGATTATAATGTCTAATAAAGTATTTTATATATATATACAATAGGTACTCAATGAAAGTTTATGGATGAATTTCAAAATCATTAAATCCAAATGAAAAAGAGAAAATAAAAACTAGCTAATATTAAATGGGTTAAGAAACTGAATCAAAAACAATTCATTTCTGGTAATACAATTTCTTAGAAACAAACATTCCTTCAGAAAACCAATCAAACTTTTCGTAGAATTGGTCTAAGCCTCTCCTAGAAGCTTTCTGTCATTCTTAGCTTTCTTCTCAAAGGACCACAGAAGAAGAGTGAAAACAGAAGAGTTTATAAATTGTTAATATCTCCACCCAAAAGCTAACCCCTCCTGCTAGCAAGGAAAAAGAACTGAAAACTACTTATGGAGAAATATATCTGAATATATTCTCTCAGGAACCATGAGATGAAGAATCATGCATGGGCTTTCATTCTTTAGGACAAAATTATATCAAAAACTCAAGGGTTTAAAAATACATTATCCTTCATTTCTATAGAACTGTAGGTCCAAAGCAAATGTAAGCCATAAAACAAATTAAATAAAACAGTAAATAAAAGCACTGATTCACATTCATGCTTTGGTGTGGTGTGATTCATTGCATTCCAAAAGCCAGCATTTAGATCTGAGTTTGTTGGCTTGTCTGGCACAGTTACCTGTATTGAACCTTCTGAATTAGCTGTTAAAAAATAACTTCTAAAAATAATTTAATTCCTATTCCCAATGAATTCCTAGAAGTATTTCCCATCAGTTATACTGTTTCTTAGAAATTTATTTTATTTTCTTTTTGAGACAGAGTCTCACTTTGTTGTCCAGGCTAGAGTGAGTGCCGTGGCGTCAACCCAGCTCACGGCAACCTCAATCTCCTGGGTTCAAGCAATACTTCTGCCTCAGCCTCCCAAGTAGCTGGGACTACAGGCATGTGTCACCATGCCCGGCTACTTTTTTGTATATATATTTTTAGTTGGTCAATTAATTTCTTTCTATTTTTGGAAGAGACAGGGTCTCACTCTTGCTTAAGCTGGTCTCGAACTCCTGACCTCAAGCGATCTACCAGCCTCGGCCTCCCAGAGTGCTAGGATTATAGGCGTGAGCCACCGTGCCTGGCCTGTTTCTTAGAAATTTAAATGAGAAAAGTATAAGTTCAGGTATACAGTAAGTGCATGCACTAAAAAAGTTGTAACTTGTTTTCCACCTCAGAATTAAAAATATTTAAAGAAAAAATGGGAACTATGTTAAGACAAAAATCAATGTATGAAGACATGGATACTAATGGTATAGAGGAAACGATCTGATCAACATATGAACATTAGATTATTATTTTTAGGCTTCTAGGGTTCAAATTGTTTTGTCAATATTTAAAAACGTTTCAAAACCCACTAAGAGGCAAAATAAAGAGATTTTATATATAGAAATATAAAAACACATGGCCACTGATGAATTATTACATTAGTAATTCAAAACCTTTCAGGTAATTTTTTCAAACTGACACTTTAGTAGCAAAAATCTTACTGTGTTCTTGTAACATTTTCATGAAGATGACTATGCATGCACAGCTAGGGTTAGTTTCAAAAATCTCGTATTTAAGTAACATTACTTTAGCCAGAATTATTCTGACAAATCATTATATTTCTTTCCAAATAATATTTTAAGCTAAATGTAAATATGTGCCAACTCTCTTAACCAGGCATTTTAAAAGTGACAACACTAAAAGTTACTTTTACATATATTTTTTTAAAGTTTTTTTTAAAAAAAACCTTTATCAAACAAACCAATCAAACAAACAAAACCTTTTCCTAATACTGCAAAGTAAAATTCAGCACAAAATTTCAGGTAAGTAAGTTTAAAAAAAAGTTAATGCCATATAGAGTTTTTGTTTGTTTGTTCATTTGGTTTTTGAGACAGAGTCTCAATCTGTTACCCTGGGCGTCACCATAGCTCACTGCAACCTCACACACCTGGGCTGAAGAGATCCTCCTGCCTCTCGAATACCTGGGACTACAGGTGAGTGCCAGAACACCCAACTAATTTTTCTACTTTTTGTGGAGACCAGGTCTTGCTTTTGTTCAAGCCATCCTCCTGCCTCTGCCTCCCAGAGTGCTAGGATTACAGGCATAAGCCAGGCACCCGGCCCTTAGCGGGTTTTAATTTAGCCAAACATAGGCAGTAACATTTTTAATTGCCCTTCACCAAAAGTGAAGGTGAACTGACAAAGGAAAGTTAAAGGGAAGAACTTCAGGGAAGTGCTAATTCAATTTTATTATGTGATTACCCATATGTGCAGGTAACCAGGTATTTGATTATTGGCTTAAAAAAACAGGAAGAGGATGTTTGAATGTGAAATTATTTATATTTGTATTTCCAAAATTTGTCTTAATGGGTCTTTAAGAACTTAGGAAAAAAGAACATTTCTTTTAAAAGGCTAAAATTGAAAGATTTTTTTAAAATATAAGATGGATACTTACCTTATTAAAAAAATCATTAAATTTTTAAAATTTAATGTATTTAAATAACAAAGTTCTCATATGATAAATAAATTGTACCATGTGGAGTGCAAATCAATCACACCAACCTGCTTGATCTTGCAATAAGAAGTAGTAAGCAAATCGTAGACAGGAAGCATATGCACAGAGATGAGAAGGAAAAAAAGGAAAACATTATTTCTTTTGTAAAACAAAGAAAAATGTATAATAGCATAAGTATAGAAATAAATCTAATCATTATCAAAACTGAAATAGAGCCCATATAAAAAAAGCATATTCAACACAATAAGAGATGTAATTTAAGCAAGAATGTTATTAAGATTAATTTCGTCTAAGATCACAATTCGAATCAATCACAAGAGCTCACACTGATTTCCAAACTCCTGCAAATGTACGAGTTCAACACCATGTGGTATGCTAAAGGTAGACATGGAACTGGGAACCTGCTAAGACCTAAGAAGTAATCTAAAAGGGCAAAACAGAAAATTACACCAATTTTAAAAATTAATAAGTTAAAAATAACAAAATTCACATTGTCCATTTCTAAAATTTCCCAATTCAATGTTTCTTCCAGTTTAAGGATCCATTACAGGTGTGCCTCACTTTAAGACAATCCAACACAAAAACCTGAACCGACTAAATAGATAAATTAGATGATAGTAATTTACACCAATTATTTGATTAACAAAAATATTCAGTGAAGAAATTTTTAAAGACAGCAAGGTCTCCTAATACATTTGATTTTCAAACCTTATAGATAATTTTTTCAGAAAAAAACATATATTACATAAAATGAAGTACACCTGTATAATAACAAACTTAAAATACATTCAATCTATTAGTAGATTGTTAGGGGTAATTACAATAATGTTTCTATAGAAGTAAATGCTAATTGATGATTCAAGCAAGGGACACCTAAAAGAAGGCCATTCAGGTTTTTAAAAGGGAAGGTACATACAAGTTACAGCCACCACATGCTGGGACAACCGTCTCTTCACTTCACCAGCACGCCCACGTTACAACAAAAAAATGTTATGTGCTAGGTATGCAAATAGTAATTAAAACTTTTTGAATTGAATAAAATACAACTCATTTCAGAACATACATCATATAACTACTCTTTAAGAATTAAGATACATTTTAAAACAGCAAATTAAATTACAATGCCTCCCACTCAGTTATTTTCTCACATCCTACTATTTATAATACAAAATAATACCTCTATATGGTCTCTAAAGCAATTTCATGTATTTTACAAATTATCCTCTGAAATTAATTGTTTTGGTAACTTGCTTAAGAATTGTAAATAGAGAAAAAGTTTCTAATACTCCTGGAATTCTTCCTCTAGAAAGCTAAAAGCATGACAATAATAAGCAATATTTTTGTTATTAATTTTGGAAAGGGTAAGTATATAGATAATGCTTTAAAAGACAGTAAGCTGCAAGCTGGTACAATAAAGCATCACCTCCTTTTCTTCTGAAAATAAAATATAAATAGATAAAATTAAATAACACTTTTCAACTTAAAGTTTAAGAAAAAGCCTTTAAGTTTGAAATAAGTCTAGATCCTGCATGAACAACTTCTTGTGATGCTGAATTCTCTAATCACATCTTAGAAAATTTCTTAAAATCTATCAGATAATTTAGAAATAGGGATAAATGTCCATTTGAAATAAAATACTATTCAATTTATCTTCACTTGCTTCAAACTTTACATTTTTCTTTGAGAGCCTTTAATCTTGAGTTACTTCTAAGAATAGGACACCAAAGTATAAAATGTTTATAACTGTACGACATGTTATAATGGGCACTGGTGTACTTCCAAATATAATTGTACTTTTAGAAATTTAGGATTTCATATTACATATCTCTTGTAGTGAGCAGGATTAGAAATTTATCAAGAAACCTAAAAAAGAACCGTAAGAATTATTCTTTTATACAGCTTACTAGCTCTCTCTACATTATCTCAGTTGCAAAAGCATGAATCTCTCTTCCATTGTCTCAAACATAAGCTAAAGCATATGTTTTAACAATTATGGTTTACTGGAAGCAATGAAGAGATGGAGGGAATCATCACATGCTTTGTTCTACTGAGAAGTCCAACATGTACTCTTCAAGAAATGACAGGGAGCAGTACAGCATTTCTCAAATGAAGCCCATGGGTTATGGAAAAGCCAAAGCTCTGTTAGAGAATTTAAGAGCTACCACTCACTAGGCAAGAACTTATCCAGAGGTTTCTCTATGACAGAACATGTGGAGTCTGAACTACTGCTGCTGCTACTGCCTGGAAGACAAAGAAATGAGCCCAACGGGAACCAAAGAAAGAGGAAACAAGAAAATGAACACATACACAGAGGAAAATTCAGTTCCAGAGAAAGAATTTTAAAGGACAATCAAGCTTTGCATTAAAGAATCAAAACTTACTTTCCCATAAATCAGTCTTGGTAATTTATCCAATATTCTCTACTTTACAAAGCCATGAAGGCGAATTCCCCAAAGAGGGGAAAATATTCCATTAAGCAACTACTATGGGCAAATCCCATTAGTCACCTAAAACACAATAATTTTGAAGGTTAAGATGACTAGAATAAAAAATAAATAAGCGCCTGTAATCCTAGCACTCTGGGAGGCTGAGGCAGGCAGACTGCTCGAGGTCAGGAGTTCGAAACCAACCTGAGCAAGAGCGAGACCCGTCTCTACTATAAAAAGAAAGAAATTAATTGGCCAACTAACATATATAGAAAAAATTAACCGGGCATGGTGGAACATGCCTGTACTCCCAGCTACTCGGGAGACTGAGGCAGCAGGATTGCTTAAGCCCAGGAGTTTGAGGTTGCTGTGTGCTAGGCTGACACCATGGCACTCACGCTAGCCTGGGCAACAAGGTGAGACTCTGTCTCAAAAAATAAATAAATAAATAAATACATAAATAAATAAGCAACTTGGTGACCTTTAAGTCCGTTTAAATTCTTTAGGTTGATAACTTAAAGAAATGGAGTTGTAAAACTTAAAGTCATACACAATTAATTTGGGAAATGATAAATTATATCATTCCTTCATTACACACAGGTTGGTATGTCTCCACTTTTACTCTCTCTCCTCCAAAACATGAAATTATCAAATATAATTTATGTTCAAAGTCAAAACTTTCAAAAGGCTCACTGAAGATTTTTAAATTCCTAAGTCTAGAAGGACAGTCTATTACTATTAAATATTTTAATATACTAAACAATGGCTTTTTTTCTATTTAAAATTTTACTTTTAACAAATCTATTGTCTGCTTTAGCTTTGAAAAGAATAACCTACTCTGTGAAAAACGAGGTATGAATAAAAAATCATCTCTTAACCAGGTGTTGGCAAACATTTTCTGCAAAAGGGCAGATGACAAGCGTTTTAGGCTTTGCAGGCCACACAGTTTCCACGAAAGCAGCCACAGACCATACATAAACAAATGAGCATGGCTGTTTTTATTAAAATTTAATTTACAAAAACAGGTGGTAGGATAAATTTGGCTAGTGGATTGTATTTTGCCAATTCTTGCCCTAAATCATGCTTTTCCCTGCCTTTTGAAGTTACAGAATCCTTATGGCTTTTAAATTTGGGACTCCTATTCAAGCAGTGATGAGTTTATTTTCAGCAACATCATTTTAACAAGACAAGCAAATTATGTACCAGCTTGAAAACAATGACTACGTTAATGGAAGAGAGTTCTGAAATAAATATTTACAGTAAAAAGGCTTGAAATGTAGGCCATTATAATATGTCTATCTCTTTTGCATGTTATCTACATTCTTACCACAGCAAACACAGTCTTATTTCATACTCAGCAACAAATGTCCCACAACAGCGTGAGAAGGAGAGTACATTTTATAAAAAGGAATTAAAAAATAGAATCGTCATACAAATTTATTATTTAAAAGTTCAATGACTTCTAAAGACTAACCTTGTTTGAGGGAAAACTCCACAGTATCCTAATTTCTTATCAAGTTCCTAACACTGATGAAATCCCTCTATAAAATTAAAACCCTATATGAAATTTTAAAATGGTATAAACCACCATCATAGAGATTTACAATTCTAAATTATTTTAAAAAAACAGAACATACAGTATTCTGAGGCAGCTATATACAGGAGATCAATATAGGAGAAAAAAATGCAAAGTTAACCAGGTATATGGCATACATCCTCTGTTCTCATTGCTACCATAACTAAAATTGGCAAAACAAAAGGCATGCACTCTACTGCCTGAGAAATGAGGAACCACCATTAGGCAGTAATTCTAGCTAATTTCTACAAATTAGAACACTAAACAGAACTTACCCCTTCTTTTTTTCCTTTTCTCTCCATCTTCTCCAATCTCACCCTCTTCATCATCATCTTCCTCTGAGCCACTGATATCAGAGCCTGATATTTCTTCTCCTTAAACAGAAATTTAGTACAATGATTTTTATTCTGTACCTACTCACTGGCTATTTAGGAAATTCCTCTATCAACTTTTTTAAATTAAATTTTTGTTGCCCAAGTAACACATTTAAATTCTATTTGAATGCTCCTAGCTAGTAATCAGATATGCTAATCCCAGAAACAGATAAGACATATACTGAGATTTTATTTTTAATGTCCCTAAAAAGAAGTTAAATTCTGACCCATTTAAAATTTCAAATCATTAATTTAAGTTCTAAATATATATATAAACTATGTGAGTTATTAATTCAGTCTTTAAAAAATGTGATCACTTTGGGGAGCAATTTCTCTCCAGTTTCCTGTTTAAGACTTTAAAATAATCCATTCAATCTGTGTTTTTTTTAAAGAGCCATAAAACTGTCATCTAGCACAGTGATCCCACTTTTAGGTCCATATCACAAGATATATTTCAAAAGAAGGGCTTATTTGTATACAGATAATGTTAACTACATATTCAAGACCAAAAAATCCAATAAAATGGAATGATTAAACCAATATTAATACAGATCAGTACTATATTATCTTTGATTTATTTTAAAATACTATCCATATATGAAATGCCTGAGGAAACAAAGGATATTTGAGGAAAAAAATTAAATACACACTAACCACAACCAGGTAATAATTGTATCTATAAATAAAGGATGAAAAGAGAACACAGAGTATTAGGAGAAGGAATTCATTAAAAATACTTTGTTCTGTGGGCTTAGAAACAACACTTTGGTGGCAATGAGCACACCTAGTGCCCAAATCTTCATTTCTAAATACTATTCTCCTAACCAAAGGAACCATGGAGAAACAGACGATTCTAAGGTTAAACAGGGCAGACACAAGACGAACCTAACACATCTTGTAGTGCCAGAAAGTAAGGGAGAGCTCAAAAACACTGACGGGAGCACGCTGAAAGTCTACAGGAACTACTATAAAGGAGCTCCTAATAGCCGAAGCTGGGACAATCTGAGCAACAAAATAAGTAATGATAGTATTAGATTATAATCCACAAGCTAAGTAAGAAAAATAGTTGAATAAATGAATAAATAAATGGGGATGAAGGGACTGTTATACCTTGCAACAGAATTCTACAGACTAAACAGAGAAGAAATGATGAGAACAGAAAACCACCATCGAGCAAATGCCGTAGAATTATTATCACAGGCAAGAAGCATTGATGGATGCTAAAATTAGTAGAAGAAAGTATGATGAGAAACCTTCCCACAATATACATATTAATTACAAATGGAGAAATAAAATAATAGATTTATAGTGGAGAAACCTTGCGGGATAATTATTAGAGAACTGTAGATAAACCCAAATTAAGGAACATTCTACAAAATATATGACCCACTGCACTTCAGAAGGGTAAAGATCATGAAAGACAATGCAAGACTGAGGAACCATGGCAGACTGGAGGAGAAGTCTGCTGTAAGATGTCATTAAGAAGGCATGACAAATAAATGTAATGTGTGATCCTGGAATGGATCCTGGACCAGAAAAAAAGGCAGTGAAAGGAAAACTGGCAAAGTTCTAATAAGGTCTGCAAATTAGTTAATAAGACTGCACAAATGTAAATGTCCTGGTTTCAGTAATTGTACTATGATTATATAAGATGTTAATAGTAGAGGAAGTCAGGTGAAGGGTAGACAAGAACTCTCCATAGTTATCTTTCCAAGTTTTCCACAAGTCTAAAATCATTTTAAAATAAAAAGTTTAAAAATAATTCTTTTAACGCTATTGCTTACTTTTTTATTGTTTATATGATCAACTCTATTAACTAGATTATAAAAACAAATGCCATAAGACCACAAATGAAATGTGTTAAAAAAATAGTATTACCGTAGGATCCAACAATTCTGTTTCTGGGTATATATCCACAATAATTTAAAGCAAGGACTTGAACAGGTATGTGTACACTCATATTCATAACAACATTATTCACAATTGCCAAAAGGTGGAAGCAACCCAAATATCCATCAGTGGATGAATGGATAAACAAAATATAATATACCCATACATTGGAATATCATTCAGCCTTAAAAAGGAAAGAAATTCTGACACATGCTACAACATGGATGAACCTTGAAGACAGTATGCTAAGTGAAATAAGCCATTTGCAGGATAAACATTGTATGATTCCACTTATGTAAACACTTAGAGTAGTCAAATTCATAGACAGAAAGTAGAATGATTGTTTCTAGGAACTGGGGGAAGAGAGGAATGAGGAGATACTGTTTAATAGGTACAATGTTTCAGTTTTGCAAGATGAAAAAGTTCTAGAGATGGATGGTTGCAGAACACCGTGAACATAGTTAATGTCACAGAACTGTACACTTAAAAATGGTTAAAATGGTAAATTTCATGTCATGTATATTTTACCATAATTTTCTAAAAATGAAAGAAACCCTGGTACATACTAGGACATGGATGAACCTCGGAGACTCAGGCTAAGTGAAAGGAGCCCGACGCAAAAGGACAAACACTATGAGTTTACTTTACTACCTACAGTACCTAAAATACTCAGATTCATAGAGAAGAAAGTAAAAGAGTGGTTACCAGGAACTAGGGGGGAAGAGAATGGGAAGTCAGTATTTAATGGGTACAGAGTTTCCGTTTGGGATGATGAAAAAGTTCTGGAGATGAATGATGGTGATAGTTGCACAACATGAAATACTGAACGCCACTGGAGTGCACACTTAAAAATGGTTGCAATGGTAAATTTGGTGTATACTTTACATTAAAAATGTAAAAAGGTCAGCAAAATAAAGGTATGCACTCAACATTAGCATTAGCTAAGAAATTAAAAATCTTTAAAACATACTGGCTATAAATACCACCTAGTGGTCACATTTAAAACATGAATTTTCATTATCTAAGAGTTCACTTACTGCTTTTCCTCAATAATCTTAACCAAATTTACCGAATCAGCATCTTCTCCAGATATTTGTGATGGTGGCATCTCTGGATTTCACCTCTAACCTAATCAGTTTCCCCACAAACTGTAAAGGTGCAGTTTCAAGGCTCTCTGTTTCTATGCTAGGCAGGGAGCTCTACACCAGTCAGAAAGGACTGGGAGATGCAGGGAGTCACCGAGCACATAATAATAACTGGGAGTTTCTCACTCTCAGGAATAAGATATTCAAACTTTCTAACTTTCTAGCATGCTGCTGTTAGAAAAGAATTTCCAAAACAGAATCCCATGTTCAAATTTAAGTATGAAAGCATACTTTTAAGGGCACACGACGCATTTTTACTTACAGCAAACTTGGTTTACCCATGACTGTTTGATATCTTTCTTTACTTCACATAGTGAACTGATATTAATTATAAAAGCCAGAACTCTGGTCATTTTCACCTAAATACATACCTGGTAGAATTTGCTCTCATAGAGAGACAAAAATTAATTTTCTAACAAGCAGGCATATGTAATGTACAAAAGGTCATGGGAAAAAGGATAGCAGATGAAGTTAAATTAATTTTTTAAAAAACTACATACACCAGTATCATGCAATTTAACTTAAGCTTAATATGAAAATGCTAAGTACATAAGTAGCAAGTTACTTTCCAGAAATTTCCTTTAACTATTGATGTTAGAGGTGCAAAAAAACATTTAATAGGTGGTTTTTGTTAGGCACTTAGGGGTTAAACAACATACTTATAGTCAACATAAAGATTAATATTTTAAGAAATTACCTTCTTCAAGCTTCTTTTTCAGTTCTTCTATTTCTTTCTGAAACTGACGAAGCAAAGCATCCTTTGGATCTTCATTAATTCTAGCTTTATTTTTAATATTCTTAGCACGGTTGGCATACCGTAATGTACTAATAGTTTCATCATAATTGTAATCTGCTGGCCCAATATTTGCACACTGTTGAATTAAGAAAAAAAAATCTTTTACACTTGACACAGTCAAATTAATACTACTATTACAAACATATGAAAAAAATGTTTGAAGCACATATGTACCCTGGCCTTCTTGAAAAAAAAGAGCATCAACCACCGGATTTCCAAACAACACTGCTGTGGGCTGATACATATAGTATACTACAGAAAGGATAACCACAAATTTTTAAAGTAAAATAATAGTTTTTAAAATGTTATATATGTCAATTATTGCCATAAATTGGAATCGTAAATTTGTCTGATGTTAAGTATACCCCAATTAAGTCTTACCATCATGGTTTTTGAATTTCCTCCTAAGGAATCCTGAAGAAGACGTGTCAATTTAGAGTTACGATAAGGTACGTGAGTGCTTTTTCCATCAACCAAGGCAGAAATTACATTACCAAGGGTGGAAAGAGAAAGATTGATTTTCGTAGCTTCCTTTAGGCGCTGTCCAGTAGCTCCAGTTTTTGCTTGCCTTTCTGAACCCTAGCAATAAATAGAGACAAAAGTAAGCTAAAATTAAAATGTACATCACTTCTCAACCTTTTGGCTAAGATCAAGTGTAAAATTAAAATGTACAGAATATTCTACCCAAAGTTTTTTAAAAAGTAATTTAACAGTAAAAAATTGGATGCATTGTCTAGAATTTACTTGACAATAATAGAGGAAAGTAAAAAGTAGGTAAGAGTAGATGCAAAAAGATTAGCCATGAGTTAATAATTGTTAAAGCTGAGTGGTGGGTACATGGGGGATCATTACACTATTCTATCTACTTTTGTATACCTTTGAAATATTCCATAATAGACAATAAGTTAAAAACACACACAAGTAAAAACTTTAAAAATCATGCCTTTTCACTTTAATTCTTACTCATTTATAAAATACCAGAAAGAGTATTCCTTAAGTAGTACCCTGTTACTTACAGCAAGATCTACGAGATGGAGCTTCCCCATCCTGACATGCATGTTACCATCAACACCCTTTTCACTGCATTCTATAGTAATTGTAAAGATGGCGTGAGAACGGGAACTATGTTCATTCATATTAGTTGCACCAACAGAACCTTTAATAAGGAAAGGAAACTCTTTAAAAAGTGGTATGTAGAGAATGTCTTTAAAAATATTATAATTAAATATCTAGAACAGTTTAAAATACTTAATTAAGTTAATTTAATCACAATCAACAATTAGAGAACATGGCTAAACCACAAAAGCACAAATGTATATTTAGCCATTATACGAAATTTCTTATACTTTATGTTGATAACAAAAGAATTGGTAGGCCATGTGCGGTGGCTCACATCTGTAATCCTAGCTCTCTGAGAGGCCGAGGCGAGTGGATCATTTGAGTTCAGGAGTTCGAAACCAACCTGAGCAAGAGCGAGACCCCATCTCTACTATAAAAAGAAAGAAATTAATTGGCCAACTAATATATATAGAAAAAATTAGCCGGGCATGGTGGCGCATGCCTGTAGTCCCAGCTACTTGGGAGGCTGAGGCAGGAGGATTGCTTGAGCCCAGGAGTTGGAGGTTGCTGTGAGCTAGGCTGACGCCATAGCACTCACTCTAGCTTGGGCAACAAAAGGAGACTCTGTCTCAAAAAAAACAAAATAAAACAAAAAAAAGAATTGGTAATGTTTCTCATATAAAAGACATGATTTTAGTATAGTCCCTGGTTAATGCAGACTGATGGCCTACGTTTGAACACTCATTCTGTTAATACCACTTGTCTACCTTAGACAAGTTATTTAAACTAAGTCTCAGTTTCCTCATTCATAAGGTAGGAATTTAATAGCATCATAGCCTATTGTGAGGATTAAAAGAAATTATCCTTATAAAGCACTTAGCACAAGTACTTCCCAGTTACTAAGTGCTCAATAAATTTTACAATATTATCACAGCTAACAAGAGAGTTTCAAGGATTAGCAGTATTAAAAAGAAAATTTGGGTCAACATGGAAAATGATCTGTGATATCATTCATTCACATATGCTTGCTATATATTAATAGTAAATAATCAAAGAGAATGATTTCCAAGAAACCATTTTTGCTTTAAACCAGCCGACTCAATACACAGATGTTTAATCACAATTAAGCATGATACTTACGATTTTTGTGGCCTAGTGTCATAATTCTATCCATATCATCAGCATTATTTACCACATAAGCTGATAAATCTTTGATATAAACTCCCACATCGGGTCTTTCTTTAACCTAAAAAAAAAAAAACTTTACATTTATATCAATAATTCTTCCAAAATTATTTATTGCGCATAATGAAAACATACAAATGAATAATTACACAAAAATTATTTTATGTCAATTGTAATGATGCCATGAAGAAGAAATACGGGAAGGTGTGGGAATATATTACAGAACACTAAGCTAGTGAAGGGGATAACTAAGTTTCCCCGAGATGACATTTAAGCTAAAACTTGAAGAAGAAATATGAGGGAGATAGTCTGGGTTGTGGTAGAAGAAGAATACATGCAAGGATCCCGAAATTAGAAAAAACTAAGCACTTCAAAAATAAACAAAACAAAAAAGACAGGGTAGCTGGAGAGAGCAGGAAACAGAGGGAAACAGGCAGAGGAGATTTCAGAATGGTTACTGGTCTTTATGCTAACAGTAATTTGGAGAATTTCAAGTAGCTGAGTGAAATAATCAGATCTATATGGATATGTAAAAAGCACTGTCTTTCTGTGAGTTACCCTATGAGAACTTTTACTAAATTTAAAGCATGTATTTAGGATGGATTTACCTAAAATACAGGTGGTGCCCTATATACAAAATTCACTTTGGAGGGCCCAATGAGTCACCTCCACAAGCCAATAGAATAAAGTGAAACTGAGGGGCTGGGTGCGGTGGCTCACGCCTGTAATCCTAGCACCCTGGGAGGCCGAGGCGGGCAGATTGCTCAAGGTCAGGAGTTCAAAACCAGCCTGAGCAAGAGTGAGACCCCGTCTCTACTATAAATAGAAAGAAATTAATTGGCCAACTAATATATATAGAAAAAATTAGCCGGGCATGGTGGCGCATGCCTATAGTCCCAGCTACTTGGGAGGCTGAGGCAGGAGGATTGCTTGACCCCAGGAGTTTGAGGTTGCTGTGAGCTAGGCTGACGCCACGGCACTCACTCTCGCCTGGGCAACAAAGCGAGACTCTGTCTCAAAAAAAACAAACAAAAAAAAGAAACTGAGGCAGAGCCTGTGACTGCCAGTGGGGAAGCCATTCCGCAGATAGTAAAGACCTCACGGACATAGGAGACAAACAGAAATTTGAAAATAATTCCAGGAACAAAATTTACAAGAGCAGACAGACACTACATTCCCAGTGTTTATTTTCAGACCAGGTGGAGTGTATGTGTGTGTCTTTTATTAAAATTTATAAGATATATTTACAAATTAGGAAAAATTATACTTTATGTCATAGAACAGGGGTCCTCAAACTTTTTAAACGGGGCCAGTTCACTGTCGCTCAGACCACTGGAGAGTGTGGGCCCGGGACAAGTCGGCTGCTAAGCAGGACAGGCAGCGTCAGCTAAAACACCCGGAGGGCCGGATAAATGTGCTAGGCAGCCCACATGTGGCCCTCCTGCCGTAGTTTGAGGACGCCAGTCATAGAATATAAAGTAAGCCCCTATTTTATAAGCAGTAAAAGGAACGTGTTGGCCTCTATAAACAGTGGGTTTAAGATCATGCTCTGAAAAGCCCTAGAGTCCACAGTGGCACTGAGGGGCCACTGTGGGAGTCTGGGGGTCTTCAGGCTCAGAGAAATTCTAAAGAGAGCTTCACCTTCATGAAATTTGCACCCTGAGCTTCCACACGGCTTTAGTTTGATGAAAGTTAGTTTAAATGCTTTATTTACACCTTTTAAAAGGTTTAAAAATTATTGGTCTATATCAATGCTTCAAAAAAATGACAAAGGACAATGTGTGTATTCCAATCTGATAATTTTGTAAAATACAAAAATCATGCACTTGGATGCGATGACAATGTCAAATTGCTATGGAAATCTTTTTGTGCTCATCTCACTACAGACTAGAAACAAACATTCTTCAAACACATCAGTATGCGAATTACTGGTCTTTATGAACTCTAAGGTCTTTCCAATCACAATATAATATTAAATCAAAATTCAATTAGTAAGTGTAGATTACTGATTAGATATAAAAGATGAAGAAACAAAATATGATTCCAAATTTGTGCAAGTTAAAAAAAGGGATGGTAGTGCTGGCAAAGAATTTTTATCATAAACATAGGAATTTAATTTCTATAATGAACACAGTTTATGACAATGGATTTCAAAGGGAATAGTTACTCCTCTTCCCCCAGAATGTTCAGAAACTTGTGGAGGAGTTTCTAGTTCACTTGAGGACACTATTAGCATACAGGCAGGGCCCAGGGCTACTAAACATCCTAAAATGAGTGGGATATCCTGACCCAATGAAGGACTGTCCTTCACAATTTTGAAAGTCCTTCCAGATTTTCACATGGGTGAAAAAACTATTTATAATTATCTGGGTCCATCTATATGTAACTTTATTTTGCATATTAAGACAATGTGCTTTTCTATGATAACAGTAACAATAGCAATACCAGACAGGCTGGGCGCGGTGGCTCACGCCTGTAATCCTAGTACTCTGGGAGGCCGAGGTGGGCAGATTGTTCGAGGTTAGGAGTTCGAAACCAGCCTGAGCAAGAGCGAGACCTACCTCTACTATAAATAGAAAGAAATTAATTGGCCAACTAATATATATAGAAAAAATTAACTGTGCACGGTGTCACATGCCTGTAGTCCCAGCTACTCAGGAGACTGAGGTACAAGGACTGCTTGAGCCCAGGAGTTTGAGGTTGCTGTGAGCTAGGCTGACGCCAGGGCACTCACCCTAGCCTGGGCAACAAAGTGAGACTCTGTCTCAAAAAATAAAAAAAAAAATAATAACATAATATACAAATACAGGAAAACCAAGGAAAGAATTGTACTTTATTTTGCTCAGAACTCTACAAAGAGCTAATCACTATTTTAAAAGACTGTATCACTGACAATAACACCAATCAAGGTGTTTAGATCACCAAGACAACATATCTTGACACTCCACATCTGCTGCTCTTGTAGTTATGGTGATTCTATGGGCCTCTATTTCATTATGTCATTGAGTGTGGTCAGATCTAAGCATTTACATACTGAAATACTAGAATTTTTCTATTAATTTTATTCTCCTTTATATTAAAGTAGGGCAATATACTGATTTTTTAAATTATGTATATAGGTAGATTTTAACATTTATGAGTATTATTTCGTGATAGTCAGAAGAGCATCACAAAATGTATGTTATACAAAGGTGCAGAATCAACACTGTTAAAATGTCTATACTACCCAAAGTGACCTACAGAGTCAATGCAATCTCTATTAAAATACCATCATCATTTTTCACAGATATAGAAAAAAATAGTTTTATGCTTCTTATGGAACCAGAGAAGACCCCATATAGCAAAATCAATCCTAGGCAATAAAAACAAAATAGGAGGTATCAATTTACCAGATTTCAAACTATACTACAAGGCTATAATAATTAAAACAGCTTGGGACTGGCACAAGAACAGGGACACTGACCAGTGGAACAGAACAGAGACCCTAGATACAAAACCATCCTCATATAGCCAACTAATTTTTGACAAAGCAGACAAAAACATACACTGGGGAAAAGAATCCTTATTCAATAAATGGTGCTGGGAAAACTGGATAGCCACATGTGGAAGACTGAAACAGGACCCACACCTTTTACCTCTCACAAAAATCAGCTCATGCTGGGTAACAGACTTGAACATTAGGTGTGAAACTATTAGAATTCTAGAGGAAAATGTTGGAAATACTCTTCTAGACATTGGCCTACTCAAAGAATTTATGAAGAAGACCCCAAAGGCAATCACAGCAACAACAAAAATAAATAAATGGGACCTGATCAAATTAAAAAGCTTTTGCACAGCCAAAGAAACTGTCAAGAGAGCAAACAGGCAACCCCACAGAATGGGAGAAAATTTTCACAAGCTACACATCTGATAAAGGGCTGATAACTAGAATCTATTTAGAACTCAGGAAAATCAGCCAGAAAAAATCAAACAACCCTATCAAAAAGTGGGCAAAGGACATGAACAGAAACTTCTCAAAAGAAGACAGAAGAATGGCCAACAAACATATGAAAAAATGCTCAACATCTCTAATCATCAGGGAAATGCAAATCAAAACCACAATGAGATATCACAATGAGATATCACGCAACTCCAGTGAGAATGGTCTTTATTAAAAAGTCCCCAAACAATAAATGTTGGCGTGGATGCGGAGAGATAGGAACACTCCTACACTGCTGGTGAGACTGCAAACTAGTTCAACCTCTGTGGAAAGCAATATGGAGATACCTTAAAGAGATACAAGTAGATCTACCATTTGATCCAGCAATTCCACTACTGGGCATCTACCCAAAAGATCAAAAGTCACTTTATGAAAAAGACACCTGCACTCGAATGTTTATAATTCACAGCATAATTCACAATCGCAAAGCTGTGAAAACAACCCAAGTGCCCATCAATTCATGAGTGGATTAATAAAATGTGGTATATGTATACCATGGAGTATTTATTCAGCTTTAAGAAACAATAGTGATATAGCACCTCTTGTATTTTCCTGGATAGAGCTGGAACCTATTCTACTAAGTATCTCAAGAATGGAGAAACAAGCACCACATGTACTCACCAACAAATTGGTATTAATGGATCAACACCTAAGTGGACATATAGGAGAAACATTTATGGGGTGTCGGGCAGATGGGAGGGGGGGATCTCATTCAAACACAATGAATGAGATGTGCAACGTTTGGGGGATGGTCATGCTTGAAGCTCTGACTCAAGGGGGGGCATGGGCAATATATGTAACCGTAACATTTGTACCCCCCCATAATATACTGAAATAAAAATAATAATAAAAAATAAAAATAAAAAGGGGCACAGAGACCAGGCACAGCAGCTCACACCTATAATCACACCATTTTGGGAAGCTGAGTGACAGGATCGCTTTAGCCCAGACGGTCGAAGCTACAGAGAGCTATGATTGAGCCACAGCACTCTAGCCTGGGCAAGAAGACCAAGACTCTGCCAAAAAATGAAAAAAAGTCCAGGCACAGCAACTCACACCTATAATCCTAGCACTTTGGGAAGCTAAAACGGGAGGATCACTTGAGGCCAGGAGTTCAAGACCAGTCTGAGCAACATGACAAGACCCTCATCTCTGTAAAAAATAGAAAAATTAGCCAGGCATAATGGCATGCACCTGTAGTCTCAGCTACTCAGGAGGTTCAGGCAGTAGGATTGCTTGAACCTAGGAGTTTGAGGCTACAGTGAGCTACAAATGCACCACTGCTCTCCAGCTTGGGTGACAGAGAAAGACCCTATCTCAAAAACAAAAAGGGGCAGGGGGCGCGTTGGGTCTGCCAGGGTTAAGAAATAATGACAAGAATGTTCCTGAAGATAAATCTGATCCATAATTACTGGCACAAAAATGGAAATATTCTTTCCAAATAATTTTTTCCTACAATTTGCATTATAAAACGATAAACTTTTAGGAGATAAAAGTATAGAATTAGCAAAGTATCCATCAAAACTAAAGATGACAACTAGCAACAAAGAAATTTGTTTCTACATTTGCTGTATACATGTTATCATTACAGAATAACCCTTCGTTAGGGTCCAACAAGCACAAACAATCCCTAACACTGTAATATACTGCTCCAAAAAACTCAGTTTATATAGTAAACTTAAAAAGAAAAAACTAACATTTATTGATTTAAAATTTTTGCTTTGTTAATGTTGGCAATAATCCTATAAAGTAAATGCCATTATTATTTTTTAGATACCATTATTATTTCCATTTTCAGATGACAAAACTAAGGCTTATAGAGGTTAAGTGACTGGCTCAAGATCAGAGCCAGAATTCAGCTAATAGTAAGACCCAGAACCCATCTTGTCAATCATAGATGACACCATTATTCACTTGCTATGTGATCGTATTTTTTTCTTTCGTTTTTTGAGACAGCCTCGTTCTGTCAACCCAGGTAGAGTGCATTGGTGTCATCATAGCTTACTGCAACCTCAAACTCCTGGGCTCAAGTGATCCTCCTGCCTCAGCCTTCCCAGTAGCTAGGACTACAGGTGCACGCCACAATGCCTGGCTAATTTTTCTATGTTTAGTAGGGATAGGGTCTTGCTCTTGCTCAGACTGGTCTCAAACACATGAGCTTCAAGTGATCTTCTCACTTAGGCCTCCCAGAGTGCTAGGATTACAGACATAAGCCATGGCACCCGGCCTGCTATGTGATGTTGAGCAAGTCATGAAACCCCTCTAAATTTCAATTTCTATATCAGTAAAACTGAACTACTGGGAAGAGTAAATGAAATAAAGTATGTACTACTACCACCAACTACCAGGTGTTGTACTGAATGCCTACAACACACTGTTTGACCTTAGTAATGATGGCTGCTGTTGTTCTATTAACATATATACTCCATACCATTCCACAATGGTGGCTACTGTTATTCTATATATATTATTCTCCAACCGTTTTACTGGCAATGCAATTCCAACCAAAATTCCAATATTAATATTTTAAAAGAGAATCTTTTCTTGTTCTTTCTTATATCTTAAAATACTAAAATATTTGGCAATCTCTATCAAATTTACCATTTACCAACTGACTCAGCAATCCTGCTTCATTTATTTACCCCAAAATATGTCTGCACATGTATGAAATTATATTAATATATATACAAGGTTACTTTAAATGTTAAAAGTACCTTTTTGTACAAACAAGACCTTAATATAGTAAACGTTCTGTTGCTGTGGAAAGTATTCCAATTTCCATTATCCTTACCTCCAATCTTTGTGTCTGATCCTTGCCCAAAAGGTCACGAACTTCTTCATTATATATTTCCAAATAAGACACTCGAACCAAAAATCTATAAATAAAATATCATTTTTAAAACATAAAAGAGAGTAAAACATTCATAAGAACAGTTTTAAAATGTCTATAAAATTTATACCAATATGCATTTCCTGTGTTTATACTTCTCAATGTCAGAAAATAAAAGAATTCTCTTTTACCTTGTATCACCCTCTGCTTTTGCAATATGACCAAATATGTGAGCAAATGAGTTGGGAATTATTCCTCTAAGTTCAGGAACAGCTCGAACACCTTCCATGGTAAAAGTTTTGCCTGTTCCAGTTTGTCCATATGCAAAAATAGTCCCTGAAAATGATGAAGAGAATCAGTCACTTTTCAGAGTCTAATATGCTACAGAAAAAATAGCTCTTAAAATTAATTCCTTTGACACTGATATAATTTCTTCCATGGATTCAAAATTTCTTCTAGCATAAATTTTACCTTTACCATAAACAATCACAGTAAGTATTCTGTGCCATAGGAACAAAGCACTGTTAAGGCACCAGAGTCAATAAGACATTCCTAATTATTAATTTAAAAGTCCCAAGCCTTAAATGTAAAAACATTACAGTACAGCTAATTATAAGAAATATCTTGTAATGTATACACTGATTACTTATTGTGGACATTAAACTGGAGAAGGCTGTATAAATGCAGCAACAGAATACAGGCTCCACAGCAGAAAAACCTCATTCTGAATCCACATGGTCCACAGTTTAGCCCCTTGACCTTAGACGAGTTACCTGCCCAGAGACTGTCTTCCCCGTGGTAAGGTGGGGATAAGAATCACAACTCTACATGGACAGTAAGAACCAAAGGGAACAATTTACTTCAAATGACCAACAGGATGCCTAGCAGACAGTACCAGTAAATGACAGCTTTTTACCTCTTAGTTCTAAAATAAGTACATTATTTTTTGAAAAACTGTTTTAATGTAACAGCTATAAGAAAAAGGTGGAATTAACAAAAAGGTGAAATGCAATTACAAGTAAATGCAGATACAATTTAAACTTTCTAAATACCTAAATTCATTTATTCAACAAATATTTACTATACACCTGAGGTTGGCACTTTGGTAGGTACCAGAGACAGTAACAAAACAAACACATCTGCAATCTTATGCTGTGTATAATCCTGGGAGGAGATATTGGTAGAATAATTATAAGCATGATGAGTACTGAGAATGAGAAACACAGAGCTCTAGATGCGAGTGAAGCAGTGGGCCCCAACCCCTTTTTGGCACCAGGGACCAGTTTCATGGAAGACAGTGTTTCCACGGACTGGGGGTGGGGGATGGTTTCAGGATGATTCAAGTGCATTACATTTACTGTGCACTTTATTTCTATTATTAATACATTGTAATGTATAATAAAATAATTATACAACTTTCCACAATGCAGAATCTATTGCCGCCACTGATATGACAGGAGGCGGAGCTCAGGCATGATGCGAATGACAGGGAACAACTGTAAATAGAGATGAAGTTTCACTCACTCACCCAGCGCTCACCTCCTGCTGTGTGGCCTGGTTCCTAACAGGCCATGGACTGGTATCGGTCCATGGCCCAGGGATTGGGGACCACAGGAATAAAGGATACAAACTAAACAGAGGAATTAAAGTGAGAGGAAGGGGGAAAGGAGGTCAGGGAAGGCCTTCCAAAAATAAATGAGGTTTAGATCTGAAATGCAAATAAGAATCAAATAAGACCACAGTGGGCAGCAAGAGGCAAGAGGGAGAATGGAAATTTTTTTTTTTGCCTTTTATTTTTATTTATTTATTTTATTTCGGCATATGATGGGGATACAGATTTAAAGGTTTCAATAAACGCCCTTTCCCCCCTCCCCCTACAAGTCTGAGTCTCCAGCATGACCATCCCCCAGACGGTACACTTCTCACTCATTATGTATGTATCTACCCATCCCCCCCCATCCCCCTGCCCAATACACTATTATTGTAGTACCTATGTGTCCACTTAAGTGCTGCTCATTTAATACCAGTTTGCTGGTGAGTATATGTGGTTCTTGTTTTTCCATTCTTGAGATACTTCACTTAGTAGTATGGGTTCCAGCTCTAACCAGGAAAATATTAGATGTGCTATATCACCATTGTTTCTTAGAGCTGAATAGTACTCCATGGTATACATATACCACATTTTATTAATCCATTCTTGGATTGATGGGCACTTGGGCTGCTTCCACAGCCTTGCGATTATGAATTGTGCTGCTATAAACATTCGAGGGCAGGTGTCTTTCTTGTAGAGTGTCATTGGATCTTTGGGGTAGATGCCCAGTAATGGGATTGTTGGGTCAAATGGTAGATTTACTTGTATCGCTTTAAGGTATCTCCAAATTGCTTTCCACAGAGGTTGAACTAGTTTGCAGTCCCACCAGCAGTGTAGGAGTGTTCCTCTCTCTCCCCATCCACACCAGCATTTGTTGTTTGGGGTCTTTTTGATAAAGGCCATTCTCACTGGAGTTAAGTGATATCTCACTGTGGTTTTGATTTGCATTTATCTGATGATTAGAGATGTTGAGCATTTTTTCATATGTTTGTTGGCCATTCTTCTGTCTTCTTTAGAAAAGTTTCTGTTCAAGT
>VSMD01068908.1:0-54762 GCA_008750895.1 Mirza zaza
AAAGGAGCAAACCAAGTCTGCTCAGGGTTCTGGAGTCAGAAAATCTGGCTTCTACTCCTCGCCATGGCATGTTTAGCTTCATGAGCTTGATCAAGACCCTCCATTTCTCTGAGCTTCACTTTCCTCATCTATTAAGTGGGATTGGTATTCTCTGACCCTAGGAGTTGTGAACTAACATTTATAAAGCCATTTTGCAAACTGTGAAATTATAAACAAGTCTAAGATATCAGTTCTCCCTGCAAGGCCTGAACGGGGTGAGGAAACCAGAAAGAAGTAGACTCGTACTTGGGATTTCATCCAGCAGCTGGAAATCCCTGCCCTGCTTGGTGGAGGCTGTCCAGCCGTGTACCCGCTCTGGGTTTGGCACCTACAGTCAAGATCCCCAGCACTAGGTGTGAGTGCTGACTCATGTTACATTGAGCATCCCATCATCAAATCTCGGCTCCATCTGCTTGTCCCGGTCCAGAGTAAGCGAGAAATGCTCATTAAGACATCTCTAAGATGGAGCCAGCAAACAGCCCAGTAGAATCGAGGCTGCTGCCTGGGAAAGCTTCCCCTCCCCTCCCCAGTTCATTAATGATTATGGGAGGTTTTTATTCCCCCCAACAAAAGTGTTAATTAGACTTCGTTCTGAACAGGGATATTACACAAATGAATTAAACTCAAACCAATCAACAAGCCAGCTCTGTGCTCCAGGTCCCCTGAACGAGAAGGGAATTGAAGGCAGTAATGGGAAACAAATGGTAGGCTGTCTTCCCTAATATAGAATAGTAAGTGGGAAGGTTCCCTTTGCTTCTAGCCCCACTTCTTTGATGGCAGATACCTTTGTCCTCCCACCTGCTCCTCTGTCTTCTTATTCCTTTGTCTTTATTCCTTTCTTTCTCCTTTCCATCACACACACACACATGCACACACACACACACACACACTCACTCACTCATGCACACACAGTCCCCTACATGAGGCCTGGAGAGTTGGGATTGTGTTCTTGTGACTGAGACTGGCCTGGACTGCCCAGTGGTTCTTCCTGAGTATCCTCTTTAGGCTCAGGGGCCAAGTGGGATGGAGAGAGAGATACCAAGTTAAAAGACCCCAATTCCAGTCCCTCTCTGTCACTCATCACCTTTCCTTGTGGTAAGTCAGTGAACCTTTTAAAGTCATTCGTTTTCTCAGCAGAAAGTAGAGGTATGCAGTAGGTACTCAATACTCACCTGTCCAGTTTGAATGACTGGGTAATGGCTAGAAACAGTGTGGCCTGGCAGTGAATTCCTGGTACTGATTGCCCCCTGTGGGCAGAATTGAGGGGACTGGGAGTTTTAACCCTTGTCTTTTAAGGGCTCCCAGTTACTTGGAGATATATTATAGGAGATGGAAGAGTCTTCTAAAAACATGCAAATGAGAACAAGACAGGGAAAAATTAAATATTAAGTGCTGAGTATGTGTTGGTACCTGGGGGACTGGGGCTGAGAAGCCAGGCACAGGGCCAGGGGTGGCTGGAGAGGATGTGGCCAGGCTGGGTCTGTCTGGTGTAGCAGGGAGCAGGGTGACGGGGCTGGCTGTGAGTGGGCTCCCTGGGGGCAGGGCTGACTGTCCCCTCTGCCAGGCATAGTGTAGGTGCCTGAATGAATGTGTGAAGTTAACTTCCATACAGATGGGCTATAAGGCAACTGGGACCCCATCCCCTCGTCTCTGGGATTAGTAGGAGTCAGAAGGGCATTGAAGACAGAATTTGCAGATCCATTTCCCTTAGGAGCAGGCTGCAGAGAGTGGAAGTGTAGAAAGGTAAGTCCATTCAGAGGCCTCCCAGCAGGTCTGAGAAGAGATGAGCTCTGGGTAGGGTTTCCCTTCCTTTAACTCCAGACCAGTCTGTACTCTGGAGTAAGAATCCACCCCCCACAGAGTGCCCTTCCGCTAGTTGTCACCTGTCTCTTTACAGATCACCCCCACCCAGCCTGGGATGGCGGGTCCCCACTCCCTTCTGAGAGCACCCCACCACTGTCCCTGTGCTTCATCTGTAGAGCCCGTCTGCCCTTTCAAGGAGCACCTTGCAGTTCTGGGCTGGATGGGAAGCTTCTTGGTTTCATTCCTCCACAGTGCATTCCCCTCCTGGCTTTGCAGCTCGTTGTACCACCCATCTCCACTGACACTCCAATCAGGAGGTCGTGGGAGCCTTGCCTCCAAGCCATGCTGCAGAGTCCCTTTCTTGTTTGGCTCTTGGCTACACACCTTGGAGCTAACACTTCAGAGGTAGAAATGGACTTTTTCTTCATCCTTCTCCTCTTTGATTTTAGGTGCCTCAGTTTCTCGTAGATTCCCCTTTCCCAAATTCTGTTCTATTTTATATCCAAGTACTTGGCATCCTTCATGTCCCTAAAACCCAAGCTCTAATAGGATTCTGAGCCATGACCAACATTGATGGAAATTGTTGTTCAATCTCTGTTATCCAGTTATCTGGACATTTCTTTCACTTTGCTTTGCAGTGTGACTTAGTGAAAAGAGAGTAGTATTAGGAGTCAGATGTGGGTTCAAGTTCATAATCTGCTCTCACCAGCTGTGAGACCTTGGGGAAGTTCAGCTTCCAAGGGCTGAGTTTTTATGGCTCAGGAAAATTAAATGAATATGAAAGTGACTTGTGAATTGTAAGCTGTGCATCAAATGTAAGGGATTATTATTTCTTGCTAACTCTGTATTAGTCCTGATGTCAGTTACCCAGTCAGTAGGGGTCGAGGGACAGGAGACCCTTGTGGATGGTCTTCAACTTTAGTAGCTAGCTAGGATAGATATATCTTTGGATAATGTAGGTCTAAACAAGTTATTACTGAAAATGACACATTTGTTTCTCATCCCACCAGATATAAAGGAGTAGTGTTATTTTTTCATTAAAGAAATAGAGAAAACCAACATTTAAATTTTCTCCATATTTTCTACCTAACAAACATCTATACCAAACTGGCCATGTGCCTGCGTGCAGGTGTGTATGTGTGTGTGTCTGTTTGTATTTATTTTTGCCATTGTTTTATTCTTCTTGCCTCCTTTTCTTCCACCTCTTTGGGTACATACTGTATCTTGAAATCTGGGGATTGAAGCAGGAACTGGTAGGAGCCATTCCACCTTGCCTCCTGGCTAGGTAGCTATTCAGGCTCCCTCTCTGCCTCTTTTAAGGGATCAATTACTTACCATCCATCACTTTCTTTTATCTTTTGGAAGGAAACCTGTTTAGAACAGCCCCCTTGGGACTCGAGCCCCGGGCAGTGAGTATCGCAGAGAAGGGAGGTTCAGATGCTGTGCGCTGATGTACAGTGGCAGCTGCACTCACTTGGAGCCAGGCAGCAAGAACTGCAGAGCGTTCTGTCCCCGTCCCTGGCATCCTTCCTCCATCAGTGGAAGGGCAAGGGTGTCAGGAGGGTGACAAGATCCTGCCCTGCATACTAGGAGGGTAGATACAGAGAAAGGAGGGAAATCAAGAGGGAGAGAATGAATATAAAATGAGTTCCTACTTTACTCTAGACACTGCTAGATATTCTACTTACTGTTGACCCATTTAATTTAATTCTCATGGAGCCCTGTTAAATAAGAATTACCAACCTTTTGTTCCAGATGAGGTGTTAAGGCCCAGAGAAGGGAAGATGGAGCTGGGATTCAAACCTAGGCCTGTTTGATCCTGAAGTCCTAGTTCTTTTTCCAGGCTACAATCTCTCAGGGCTTCAGAGAACCACTCTGATGATGGAGACAGGCCACATCCCTGCTCAGATGGAGACTGTGTGGCCAGCGTTAGTAACTGGACGTTTGGGTGATTTTAGCCACAGTCAGTATCCTAGTAGCGGTAGTACCAGTGATTGGGGAGAAACATACAATTGCCCCTTAAAAAGACATTTTACCACCCCAAAAGTCAGAGCCCTGCAGAGCTATGCAGGGCCAAAGGGATTTGGGGTTTCCAGGGGAGGATTTATGCATTGAAAGAGTTTACTGTCAGCCCTCGATCCTCAGCAAATGCAGAGACCCAGAGTGTGGAGAGAGACTTTTCTAAACCAACAATCAAAACCCGGGGATACTGGAGATAATCCAGAGTGCTGTGGTTTGTTTGTCTTTTGATACAGAAGGGAACTTGGGCCTTGACACTGCAAGTTCAAGGGCATTGTTCACACGGACGGCAATGCATGTAGCGCCCCCTGGAGCATGGAATCGGAGGACAGAACATCTGTTTCATTCATTCATTTATTTATTCATTATTGTTCTAGACTTATTTTCTGTTGTGACTCATTCAGGTGGATGCTGTGATGTACTTGTAGCACCCAGTAGACAGATCAGCTGGAGGTGTTGGGACCAGTGGTGGGCACTGTAGGTGGTTTGGGGAGCCCACTAGGATGAAGAACGCGCAGCTTCTTTGCAGACTGGGAAATTACTGGACGTCCCTGATGCTTAGCATTAGAAGGCAGCCCAGGCTGGGTGTGGTGGCTCGTGCCTATACTCCTAGCACTCTGGGAGGCTCAGAGGGGAGGATCACTTGAGGCCAGGAGTTTGAGACCAGCTTGAGCAAGAGCGAGACTACTATCATGGTGCGTGCCTGCAGTCCCAGATACTAGGGAGGCTGAGGCAGGAGGATCACTTGAGCCCAGGAGTTTGACGTTGCAGTGAGTTATAACAGCACCACGAAGCACACTGTCTGGAGGAGAAAGACTGTGAGAGAGCAGACCAGTGAGGGTGTTCAGACAGGAGCGAGGGCGGCTGTGGCTGGGCTGTGGGCTTTGATCTGCCTGAGGAACGTCAGGCGGGGTCTGAGTGGGAGGGTCGTCAGTGAAGCCCTGGAGCCTTGGCTTTCGGTGGGGCCTGAGCCCGGGCAGTCTCAGCGGTGCCCCGCAGGACCCCTAGTGTCTCCTTTGGCTCTCCTGTGGTGGACAAATCCCAGAGGCTGCCAGGGGGCCCATTCGTGCCATGCAACAACAAATCTGGATTTGGGGTCCTGGGCACCTGGGTTCAAATCCCACTGCTGCCTCTGGGTAACCTTGAACCTCAGCCAAGTTACTTCATCCTTCTAGGCTTGTGTTTCTCCATTTGTGAAAAAGGTCAATCACACCTACTTCTCAGGGGCTTGTGAGCATTAAGTGAATCGATGTCTATAAAGTGGTTAGCAGAGTGCCTGGCTTATATATGTGTTCAATAAATGACCATTATTTTAATTATTGTTAGTTACCAAGTCCCAGCTCTCCTTCCAAACCCTGTTTGCAACTCCCTTCCTCCAGGACACATCCTCTGATGGGGCCCACAGGACTCCAGTTGCTCCTGCACAGTCAGCCTGGGCTCTCTGTGGCCTCATGTGGGGCTTCCCAGGTAGCTGTTGGGTTGTTGTCCTGAGTGTCCTAGGAACCTGGTCTCCAGAGCAGGGACCCATCTCCTCTTATTCCCAGATCTTTCCTCGGGGCCCATGGCAGATTGCGGCCCACAGGGCACTGGGCTGAGTCCGGGGAGCCTGGCTGATTGACTCCCTGTGACTTGTACCCAGCTCCTCGCCGGGAAGCAGTCCCAGGCTCTGTCTCAGCTCGAGGTGGGGCAAGCCCAGTATGCCAGCTGCTCGGGGGCTCCAGCTGAGTTAGGGCCTGGCTCCGTGCCCACAAACCTCGCTGGGAGGCTCTTCTTGGGCCTGCCACACATCTGCCTGGCTGGTGAGGGAGGAAGATATTTCTTCCTGCCTGGGGGATAGAATTCAGTGTGGAGACCTCATCCATTCTCCCTTTGTGTGATGTGAGTTCTGTACATCCATCCATTTAGTCCTCGGTTCAACAAATGTTTACTGAGTCTTCTACGAGCCCCGCACGGTTCTGGTCCCTGGGGCCCCAGCAGGGATGGAGGTGGGGAGGCCGTGCCCCACAGCTGGAGGGGTAGCCAGTGGTGGGTGGGGCAGTAAGTAGACCAGAGCATGTCTACTGGGAATGAGTGTTAGGGCGTTGACAATAAAACAGGCTGGCATGAAAAAGACTGGCATCTTCGAGTTCCTTCACAACTGTCTCCTCCTTGTCTTCTAAGGAACGCTTCTTAGGGTGTAGTAGGAGAGATTGTTCTTAGCCCTCAGAGATCTCACAGACTGAAGACTGAACGCAAATAGGATTCCAAAGGATCAGGGGAGAAGTGAAAAATCCTATGCATGTGGAAGAAATGGTAGACTTGTACAATAGACATAAACACCCCCAGGGGCTTTGTTTTGTTCACTGTTATAACTTAAGAATCTAGAATAGTGGTGCATAGTAGGTCCTCAGTAAATATTGATAGGCTCCAGGGGGCTGAACTAGGATGAATGTATACGAACATTACAGAAAGGCAGAGTTCCACAGACTATAAAGAATAGCGTTTTAATAGCCAGAGCTGTCAGCAAATTGAAAGGGCTGCTTCATGAGGCAGTAAGCCCTGAAGCCCGGGAGGGGTCAGGAAGAGCAGGGATGACCACATGCTGGGCATGCTGGACTGGGGACTTCTGATTGAGCGGGAGGGTGGACAAGGTGACCGCTGTCGTCCCTTCCCAACACCGAGGCTCTGCCATTCCATCATCACCCCTCCCCAGGCCCAGCCTGCCTGGTCTCGCATCACAGATGCCCAGACTTTGCTGACAATGCCTGTGTCTTGCTTGTCATGGAATCGTCCATGAAGAGGAGCCCTGGCTGTTCAGCAGTAAAAGGAAAAATCACTTGGAAATATACCTCCCTTTACTGGCCCGGCAGCTCTGTCCTCATTTTATTTTTCTGTATCAAATTGCCAACAGTAAAATCGCTGGATGCACGGCATGTGCTGTTTGCTTCCTTTATGGCTGTTCGCTCCCACCAGTTGGCCAGTGAGAAAACAATTAGTGGCATTGGCCGGAGACTCGGGCTGGAGGACATGAGGGCAGCAAGGGCCGAGCGGGACGTAGGAGCCGGGCAGGCTGGGGTGACCGGGGCCGGGACGCGCATGCACTCACGTCGTGTGTGCCGGAACCTCTCACCCTGCACCCCACGCCAGTTCATCAAGCTGGCTTCTTCTCAGGCGCTCCAGTAGTTCCCGAACCTACTGTCGTCTCTAGGGACCTCTCTGCCTGAGCACGGTTCGTCCCTCACCCGCACCCCTTCAAGCCTCCTCTTGGGCCCTGATGTAAATACAGTCCGGTCATGCATCGATTGTCTATTTCTGGGCCTTCTTTCCAAGTGGCCTAGATGCTGCTACCTGGGTTGGTGCATGGGTCTCAGAGGGAGGCCCCAGAAGGCAGAGAGCGTGTCTGTCTTACTCTTTACAGGGAGGTGCGCTTGTCACCTCTGGGCGCTGTTGTTATGTTTTTTGGTTTGTTTTGATGTGTTTGGTTTCCTTGTTTTTTGGCAACCATGCCATCTCCTTGTGGGCTGTTGACTTGCTTATAAAGCAGCGCTCCAAAGAGAGGAGACAGCTGATGCACAAGGGCTTTCCAGCTGAGAGCCTGAGACTGGGCCTCCCTCGAGTTTTTCTCCCCTGGACAATTCCTGCATCACTGCTCATGGGCAGGGGAGTGATGTAACCTTCAGTCCTTCGTCCATTCATTCATTCCCTCACTTGTCTGTTCAGCTGCCCACATTTATTGAGGCCCTTCTCTGTAAGCCCATTCCTGGGCTTGGCCTCTGGGAATGTGCACGCAGGTGAGAACCAGCCTCTAGCCGTGGGTCTAACAGGGGAAACAGACAAGGAGACTGAGAAATCCCATGAAGCATAGCAAGACAGCCCCGTGATAAAGGACAAAGACAGTGATGTGAAGAAGAAGAAAAAGCAGGGACTTTAAAGTCAGACAGAACAAGGTTCAAATCCTGATTCCAGCTTTTACTAGTTTTGTGACCTATAGGAGCCAAAGTTTGGTAGAATGGTAATGTCTGTCTTCTAAGATAGTCGTGAGGGAGAATTAAATTAGATAAGACATAGTCAGCACTCTATAAATTATGGATCCCTCCTCACCATTGTCTCGGGGATATAAAATAGTGACTCACTGTGCCTGGGCACATTAGGAGGGCTTCACGGTGGAGGTGGTTTTTGATCTTGCAACACCGGAAGCAGTTTTCCAGTGTCGTAAGAAAACGGAGGGGGAAAACATTCCAGAAAGTGAGAACAAGCATTTCCTTAACACCAGTCCTAGTAAGGAAAGGGCCTGGCCTGTTCAGAGAAGGAGGGCTGAAGTGTGTGCTGTGGGGTGAGTGGCTGAAGGTAAAGTAGGAAGAAAATCGGGACCCAGGTTATGAAGGGTCTTGGGTGTCTAAGGATTTTTGAGTTTTATTGTCAACAGTAGGGACATAATGGAGGTTTTAAAGCAGTAAGGGATGCGAACAGTTTTGTGTTTTAGGGCAATAACTCTGGGGCAGTGTGGAAGTAGGAGTAGAACAGGGGAGAGACAGCAGGTGAGTGTGGATTGGGGAGAGTCTACAGGCAGTCATTCAACAAATGCTTATTGAGCAGCTATTATGTGCCAGGCACTCCAGTGAGCCTTGGCGATACAGAGATGAATTGAATAGCATCCCTGGGGGAGATGGATAAGTGGAGAACACAGTAAGCTGTGGTAAGAGTTACGTTAGAGCTGTGGTAAGAGTTACGCACAGGTCCTGCCGAGGCCTAGGGGAGGGTCAGCTAATACCAGGCTATGGACAAGGCCGCTCATTGGTCCACACAGTTGTGCATGCATCGCATGGCTCAGGGATGTCACTCGCTCAGACAACTGGGTGCTGCTGGTCTCGAAATTGTCCAGGAGAGAAAGAACACGGGTTTGAACCAAGAGGGGACAATTCAGGAGAGGAAGCATCTAATTTAAAAAGTATTCCAGAGTTGGAATTGACAACCAATTGGAGGTAAGGACTGAGGGGGAGGAAGGGACCCAGGCCCTTGGGGGACAGTCCCTCTGGGAGGTAATGAGGCTCAAGTTTCTAAGGGGATAGGGATGCCAGCAAACCTGCTAGTGGGAGTCACTAGGAGACTGAGGGACCCCTGCCCGCCAAGCCTTGCTTCTCCTTATCTTAGAACCTAACCCAGAGGGACGATTTCTCTCCACCCGGCCTTGGGCTGCCCTACCCCTCTCTTCAGATCCCTCATGTCTGTCCTCTCCCAGGAGAATCAGATTCAGATCCATGCCATTACCTACTCACCTGTGCGTGATGGTGGGCGAGTCTCCCCTCGGGTTTGCGCAGGGGCAGAATGGCAGACAGTGCTCTGCACTCTAAACCTTGGGCTGGTGTCAGGGCATTTCCCGCATCACTGCAGGCAGCGGGGTGGCCGAGCTGGAGTGGAAGAGCATGGGTTTGAGCCGGAGGTGGGGAGGAGCCTTAGGGAGTTGTTCTGTTTCAAAGCTTCTTTCTGGGGAAGGGGTGAGAAGAACAAAGTGGACCTAGGGAGTTCAAGGGCCTTTGCGGGAGCTCAGAGAACGTGCTGGGCCAGCAGGCACTTCCAGAGCTGGCGAGTCGGGGGCGGAGGTGGGGAGTGAGGGCCAGGAGAGGAAGAGAGCACCTCGAAAACCAGAGTGGAGGCAGGCCGGGGGGGGCTGTGGGTAGACAGGACGCATGGCCAGTGTGGCACTTCCCCAGGGAATGAGGGTGTATGTTGGGGTTTGAGTCGGTTAGTAACTGAGCAAGGTTTCCAAGTGAGCATGCAGGTAGTAGCAAGAGGGGCCCGGCCTGGAAACTTGGGGCACAGGGTGAGGGTGACCTTTGTGCCTTCTTGTCACTTCCTGTGTCATCGGGAGGCAGCTAGGGTGTTGGGAAGGGATCTTTAACACGGGTCCAGAAGCTTTTGCGTCTTTGGCTATGGTATTACCTCATTCTGTTACCTGAGCCTCAGCTTCCACGTGTGTAATACGGGATTCCAGTCCCGCCCTTGCAGGGCTATTTTGCGATGAGGCTAGATTATGGAAATCTGCAGAGTTCCACGCTGCTATAACAATAGCTAATGTTTATTGAGTCCTTACGAAGTGCCAGGCACTGTTCTGTGTGCTTTGCATATATGCATATTGCCTCATTAAAGTCTTCCCAACGACCTGAGTTAGTGCAGTTGTCCCCCAGCCCCGTAGGTGAGACAATGGATGGTCAGACAGGCTGTGCATCCTGCCAGGCGCCTGGCTTTGCCTTGCTCCTGACCACCTGCTGCTCATGCTCCCTGCAGTGTATTGTCACATGCCAGGTAAAAGATGGTTCTCCATCCTACCCCAAGGAAGCGGGCAGTGGAGAGAGAGGGAGAAGCTGCTTACAGAGTGGGCCGGGAGATCTCCACTGGGAGAGGCTGAAGACGGGAAAAGAGAGTGGGCAGAAAGCGGTGACACAAGCATGAGATACTGTCATCTGGTGGGCACCTCCAGTCCTCTGTTCCGACTGCAGGCCGCCCCTCCCCCAGGCCTGCCCAGATGCGCCTCAGCCCTCATGGCTGGGGCCCCTCTGCTCTGGCCCCTCGCATGGCTCCCTTCCCCCAGCCTGTGGCCTCAACCCCAGCCGGGATCAGATAAGGCCTTTGTCTTTCTGCCTGGCTGCTCCCTTTCAGGGGATGAAGGCCTCTGTGTGTCTGGGAACACAGATAGCTCTGGGGGGTTAAGGGGCAGCTTTGGGAATCAGACAGGAGTCCCCAGATAAGGCCTCTCCTCTCCACCTGGTGGCTACTGCTCCCCTTCACCTTCCCCTGGGCTGGGTACCCCATGACCCTGGGTCCCAGGGGCCGTGGAGAAGGCCTCTACGTTCCTGGGTTCCCGCTGGGGGACAGGGGGAAATGGCAGAAAATGTGCCTTTTGGAAAGGCACTGGGGAGGGAGGCCATGGTGGGGTGAGGCGTGGCGGGGCGCTGTGCACTGCAGCGGCAGGGTGAGGGCTTCTCCCTTGCTGGCTCCCGCCAAGACCAGCCATGGTCTCCGCAGTGCCGGGAGGGAGCTGGAGCTCCCGGCTGGGGCTCCCGTGTTGGGCGGTGGCTGTTCCTGGGAGGACGCCATGTACTCCCCGCCAGGCACCAACTATTAACTAGCTTAAGGTGAGCTCAGAACCGCGGTGTGGATGACAAAAAGGCTAATGCAATTTTATGTCACTTTATAATCATCATTATTACTAATAACTACCATTTGCATAGCATTTTCTCTGCTAAGTACTTTATACACTTTAGTTCATCTAATCTTCACAGTCGTATTTTATAGATGAAGAAACTGAGGCTCAGAGGGGTTGCTTCACTTGTCCATGGTGACATTACCATCGAGGCCATACCACGGTGAGATGAGGGTCACGCTCTTTAATGCCAAAAAGACCCGATGTTTAATCCTGTCTTTCTAGCCTAGTTCTGAAAATTATTAGCTTTGTAACATTAAGCAAATGACTTAATTTCTCTTAGCCTCCACATTTCCATCTATTAAATGGGGTTAATAATAGGTATCTTAATGGGAGGTGTTAAGGATTCAGCGAGACAATACACATAAAATCGGACAAGCTTGAACGTTCGTTCATTCATTCATTCATCTAGACGTGGACTGGATGCCAGGTCTGTGCCAGGCCTGTGCTGCATGCTGTGTGTATAAAAGTGAGCAGGATGGACGCGGCCCCTGCCTTTGTGAAAACAAGCAGTCTGGGCAAGGCAGGACAAGTGCCAGACAGAGGAGGCATTGTGGAAAAGGCAACTGTGAAAAAGTGGCAGGGCAGGAGGTGAGCTCCCTTCTGCCTGCCTCCAAAGCCAGGTTAGGCTTAATATGAAGTCCCCATGGGTGGGGACAGCCCTCTGTACTTACTGGGAGGCCCATGCCCAGAGAGAGCTTCCGTCCTTTATGGACACCCACTTTAATGGGAAGTAGACAAACAGGACTTCCCTAAAGGAGCACAGTGGTGAAGCTTCTAGAAATGATGATAGATTCATTTATTCACTCAGTATTTTTAAAGTACCAGACACTTTTTTCTAAGTGCTGAGGATGCAGCAATTTAAATATGGGAAAAGAGGCTCTCTTTGCCCTTCCTTTTGCTTGCCCTGCTGTGACAATGAGTCTGATTGGTTGTCATCCATGGCGTATGTACCATGCTCTGTAAACCTGTAAATAAATGAATTTTTAAAAATGGGAAAAGAAAACCTCTACCCTCAAGGATCTTATAAGGCTCATGCCAAGGAGAAGGACAATACACAAATTAATTGATAAGTAAAATATCAGTAAGTTGGATATTGATAAAATGGAGAATAACAGGGCAGGGAAAGGGGACTCTGGAGTGTGCTGGGGCAGTGGGTGGGGCAATTGTAAGTAGTGTGGTCATGGAAGAGCTTGCTCAGAAGGTGGTGATAGAGGAAAGATCTAAAGGAGGGGGGGAGCTGACAAGGAGAAGAGTGTCTAGGCAGAGGGAACAGCAAATGCAAAAGTCTTGAGGCGGAATGTGCCTAGTGTGTTTGAGGAAGAGACAATATGGACGTTGTGAAGTGAGCAAGGGAACTAGTAATAGAAGTAAGGAGTGTGTGCATAAAGAGCTACAGCTCTGCAGTACGATCCTGACGCCAGCCACCCAGTTAGTGCAGACTCCACAGGCTAAGGCTCTGTCCCCAACAAGATTGCCCTCACTTCAGATGCCACAGGAGTCCCCAGGCCACCTGCACTTCTGACCAGCTGGCTACCAATTCAGGGGTTTCCACACCCCTTAGGTTTGATAATTTCATGGAATGACTCACAGAACTCAGAAAAGTGCTATACTTAAAAGTTTTATTATACAGGATACACATCAGGACCAACCAAATGAAAAGACACACAGGGCGAGGTCTCAGAGGGTCCCCAGGTGTAGAGCTTCCATGCTTTCTACCTGTGGAATCAAGACGTATAGTTCTTTGGGCACATCGATGTGTTTACAGCCAGGAAGCTCCCATGATTCTAGGTGTCCAGAGTTTTTATTGAGGTTTTTTTAATTGAATCATCCGCCATGTGATTCAGTCTCCTACCTTCCTCCCCTCCCTGGAGGTCAGTAGACTGGGCTGATGTCACGTGGCTCAAAGCCCCAGCCCTCTAATCACAGGGTTCAACTTGCCTGCACAGTCAGCCCCGGTCCGGAGTCACCTCATTAGCATAAACCCACGTGTGGTCCAAGGGTCTACCGTGAATAACAAAAACACACTTATTACTTGGGAAATTCCAAGGGGTTAGAACCTCTATTCTGGGAACTGGACAACTAGACAAATTCTTCCCTACAGGACAAGAGCCTTGAAGGAATCAGAACTTGGGCTTTTCCTCTGAATGAAATCAGAAGCCATCGGTAGGTTTTTTGGTTTTTGTTTTTTTTTTTTTTTGAGACAGAGTCTCGCTTTGTTGCCCAGGCTACAGTGCCATGGCGTCAAACTCCTGGGCTCAAGTGATCCTCCTGCCTCAGCCTCCCGAGTAGCTGGGACTACAGGCATGCGCCACCATGCCCGGCTAATTTTTTCTATATATATATTAGTTGGCCAATTAATTTCTTTCTATTTATAGTAGAGACAGGGTCTCGCTCTTGCTCAGGCTGGTTTTGAACTCCTGACCTCAAGCAATCCACCCGCCTTGGCCTCCCAGAGTGCTAGGATTACAGGCGTGAGCCACAGCCCCCGGCCCTTCGGTAGGTTTTGAGCAGAGGAATAACATGGTATAATTTCTGTTTTAACAGAATTGCCCTGGATGTATGTCAAGAACAGACTGTGTGAGGAGAGGGTGGGAGTGGGGAGACCCACTAGACGGTCACTGCGGTGATCCAGGCACAAGATGATGATGGCTTGGGCACCAGTGGCTCACCTAGAAGCTATGCACAGTGATCCACCTCTGGAATTATTTTGAAATTAGAACTAATGGAACTTGCTGATGGATTGGATAAAGGGTGAGAAGGAAAAGAGGGTTCAAGGATGATGTCGAAGCTTTGTCCTGCAGACTGAGAGGAATGAAGTTGTCATTCATGGAGAAGATCGGTTTGGGAGTGGGAGATTGGGAGCTCACTTTTGGACATATTAAGTATGAGATGGCAGTGAGACACCAGAGCGGAGATGTTAAATAAGTGATTTGGCAGATGCCATTAGAGCTGGAGGGAGAGATCTGAGCTGGGATTAGAACATCGAGGTGGAAAGGGTGTTTAAAATGGGGTGGCTGGATGAATTCACCCCAGGAGTGAACAGAGAGAGAAGGGGACGAGTCAGGAATGTCGCCAGCACAACAGGGAGAGGAGGGGCCATCACAGCAAGCTGGGGAGAGGGCCAGGGAGGGAGAAGAAAACCAAAAGAGTGTGGGATCCTGTGAGACCCAAGAGCAAGGTCTTTGAGGAGGCCGTGATCAGCTGTAAAAAGTGCTGCTGCTTCACCAGACAGGATGAGGACCCATGTTGGATTTAGCAACTTGTAGGTCACCGGTGACCCAGCAAAAAAAGAAAACTCTGGTGTTAGTTCTCGAGAGACGAGACGGGAAGGGGAAGGACCGAGCACTTTTGCTATGGAGGAGAGCAGAGGATGGCGGGCGGGGGTGTGTAGCTGGGCATAGGGTCAAGAGCTGGGCTTTTTTTTTTTTTTTTTTTTTTTGGTAGTTGAGTGTCAGTATAGAGCTGGGCTTTTTTAAACGGGGAGCAAATGCAGCTCATTTGTATGTGACGCCTGTGGAAACAGCAGTTTGCGAAACCGAGGATGTTTGGTCATGAGGAGAAGAGACTCTGGGGGCATGCCATAACTCTCCTCACATGCTTAAAGGAGTGTCATATGGAAGAGAATTAAATGCATTTTATGTGACTCCAGAGAGAAGAACTAGGACCAGTGGTTAGGAGCTACAAAGAGAAGGATTGTAGTGCAGCCTAAAAAAGAATTTCGTGCATCCGTTTATGTCCTCCTTCAGGAAGTCTGTGTCGAATGCTCCCGGCGTGACCGCACTGGCCCAGGCACCCGGGGCGGTCGTGGTGAAGACGCAGCCCTCTCTGGCCAGCGGCGGAGAGCAACACGCACGATTGCTGTGCCCCATGGAAAGTGCTGACACGGGCCCGTGTCCGGCTGGGGTGGGGAGTGGAGAGGTTCAGGGACAGGTCAGGCTGGGCGGAGTAGCCGTAATTGTTGGCTGAGGATATGCCACCTTCTGATAACTGAGAGCCTATTTGGCCTAAATAAATGAGGCTTAAAAAGGCACTTGAACCTCAGTTATCAGGCACGTTTTCTGGATGGCTAGGCCATGTAGATACAGCCCTCGTAAAAGTGATGTCTGCTAGATGGGTGGTGCTTTATCATTTACAGGGCACCTCTAATCCTCACCACAGCCCTGCCAGGATCGTTCTGTTGTCCCTGTTTTATAGCCGGGTTGACGGAGGCTCAGAGCGGTGAGCCTTGCCTAAGGTCACGCCATTATTATAAAGATGGAGCTGGGGCCAGGACCGAGTTTGTGGGTTCCTGGTCCAGTGAACACACCCTCCCAGAGCTGTGAAATGCTGACTATGATTTACCCTCTCCCTGCTCTGACCCAGGCGTGAGAGTGCACTGGGGCTGAGGGCTGGGTCTCAGGCAAAGCGTGTCCTGTCCTATGCCCCTTTCTTGGAGCTTTCCCCAGTTTGTTTTCCGGCAGAAGAATCTGCTCCTTTGTGAAGCCGGACAGTTTCCTGTCTTCTGCCTGCGACTTTCTCCTCTGCTACTCCCCTCTGGCCCCAGCCTTGCCCTTTTTCTTAACCTTGCGTCACATTCTCTTACTTTAAGAAGGTCTCCGGAATTCAAGAGTGGCCTGAAACTGTGGGATTCCCTGTACTTCCTGAGCCATAGTCCTTGGGCCCCTCTGATGTTGGTGAGACACATTGAGTCCAAAAGATTAAGGGGGGTTAGGTATCTAAAGACTGTAAATAAGAAGGATGGAAGGAAGAAGGATAGGACAAGAATAATAAGCGTAATTAAAACTTACCTTGGGCTTACTACCATGTTTCCCTGAAAATAAGACAGGGTCTTATATTTATTTTTCCTCAAGAAGACACCCTAGGGCTTATTTTCAGGGCATGTGTTATTTTCCCCTCAAAGCCTCAGCTTGCAGCATGCACAGGATGGCCGGGACCTGACAGGGGGAGCCGACCTTGTTGGTGGGGCTGCCCGCACCTTTCCGGTCACCTCTGGGACAGTAGCTGTCACGATGGGACTGATGAGAAGGGCTGCTCATCTTCTTTACCGCTCCGCGACTAAATGCATGGGTTGTGCAGATGTGCTGCTTGGCCACGCCCATCACCAGGTCTTATTTTCAGAGTAGGGCTTATTTTGCGCAACAAATGCTTAGAAATCCTGCTAGGGCTTATTTTATGAGTAGGTCTTATTTTTGGGGAAACCAGTACCTATGAGGAAATACTAATGTTACCTCCATTTTACAAATGAGGAAACCGAGGCACAGAGAAGTAAAGCAAGTTGGTCTATGCTGAATAAATAGCAGAGCTGGCTGCCGAGGGGAGCCAGCCAGGGTTAGCTGCGGTGTCCTGCTGCCTCCCTCAAGAAAGAAAAGGAGGAGAGAAACAGGACTAGGAGCGGGTTTTATTCAGCATGATTTTTTTGGGCCTTCAGTGTGCCGAAGCTGTGGGGGAGGAAATAGATCTAGTCCCTGCCCTCAGTGAACTCACAGCTACAGAATCACAGAGCTTCAAAGTGGGAAGAGACCTTGGAGATGTCATCCAAATTGGGACACAGGGAGGTGAAGTGAAACACCTACGAAGGAAAAGGGAACACACACTTCTGCACACGCACAAAAATAGCATGAAACGTACAAGTCAGCAGTTCAAGGCCGGCCCTCAACCACCGCCGTGGAGCACCTGTTATGGTAAATACGTGAGCTGGGTGCTGCCGCGGGAGTGAGACAGAGTCCTTGCCCTCCAGCTGGAGGGGAAGTCACCCGGATAGAAAACAGGGTGACATTGACCAAGAAAGAGCAGAGTGTTTAATGTGCTCGAGAGAGAAATGAGCAGTCCAGTTTGGTCGCAGTCAAGCCCACTTCTGAGAGAGAAATGAGGTGGAGATGTTAAGGGATGGAGAACAAACTAAGCTCAGAAGTGTCAGGAGAAGCAGTTAGGTGGGACTTACAGGAAATGTTTCCTGGAAGAAGGGGCATCTGGGTTGTACTAAAGACGAAGAAAACTTGGATTTTAGCAAGTGAGGATGCAGAATGGATAGACACTTGTAGGAGAAGATTTAGGAGGCAGAAAAGGAAGAGGGAATTAACTTCTGGGTTCGGTTCAAGTCTACCAGTGTTGGTTCAGAGTCTACTAAGAGCTGGACATCCTTGGTAAGGATAAAGATGAATTTTAGAAACACAGGGTCCTTTAGCCAGGTGTGATACCACATGCCTGTATTCCCAGCTGCTCAGGAGGCTGAGACAGGAGAATGGCTTGAGCCCAGGAGTTTGAGGTTGCTGTGAGCTGTGATCATGCCACTGCACTCTAGCCTGGGCAACAGAGCAAGACCCCATCTCTAAGAAATAAAATAAATAAAACGAAACCCAAAACATTGCACCTGTCCTTCAAGGAGCTCAGCTCAGTACCTCACAGAGTTATAGGATGCACACATACCATGGGAGTTCAGGTGGGGCCTTGGCCCAGACCAAGGCTCTGGGGGCACTAAGCCTGAAACTGTGTCCTGAAGGATGAAGAACAGTGAGCCAGCGACAGGAGAGTGGAGAATCCTGAGGCGGGGCACTGAGATAGGACGCAGTTCGGTATGTGCAGAGACCTCTGGCAGTCTGGGATTTCTCCCAGGTAAAGTGCACGCTGGAGAGAGCAGAAGAGGATACTAAAGAGGTAAGTAGCAGCTAGGTTGAGCAGCGCCTAACCTAATTTGAACTTCATCTGAAGTCAGCGGGGAGCCATTGGAGGGTTTTACACAGGGCAGCGATATCATTAGATTTGTGTTTTAGAAAGATCATTCTGGCAACTGTGTGGAGAATGGATTTAAGGGGAGCGAGCTGGAGGCAGGGGAACCAATTAGGAAGTTATTGCAATAGTCCAGGGGAGCAATGACAAAGATCTCCACCAGGATAGCAGGGGTAGAGAGGAAGGGATAGATCCAGACCCACGGAAGGGGATACTCGGTAGTACTTGCTACAAGGTAAGAAAGAGGAAAGTGTCTGGGATGAGTCCCAGGTTTAAATGAGCTTGGGAGGTAACGGGGTTGGTCGGCAGAAAGACCAAGGAAATGAAGCTGAAAATACCCTTATCACAGGCAGCTGCGACCCCCTAGTGAAGTAGGGAGGATCTTCAGAGCCAGAGTCCACAAATTCTGTGCACTGAGGTGGTCGCAAGTGATGGTGAGGGATTCTTGGGAATCCCTGGGTGAGGACCGAGGCCGTGGTAGTTTTTCAGGTTTAAAGCCAAAAATCATTGTCTGGAGGTGGGAACTGGGGAGAGAGGGTACGCATGTTTGCGCGCACGCGCACGTGCACGTGTGAGATGTGGTTGGCGTGTATCTACAACATTTGGCCAGGAATTCCTGGGTTCCAGGATCTACTGCACCCCTGAAGTCCCAGGCAGCAGTATTGCCCACACTGGCAGCCTCCTAGTGTGAACAGAGGATTAGTCCAATTCCTTTCACCTCAAAGTTCTGCAAGGGGTCAAGGATCAGACAGAGGACTCGAAGGCTAACAGAAATACAGGAGAATGTTGCCCATTGATGCCAGAAGTCACTTGGTCGAGGAGCCACTAAGCACTGCGATGCAGAGTGTTCAGTGTTCAGGGGACCTTTTTGGTGACAGGGAACCTGGGAGGGACGGGGGAGGGGAGACAGTTTCCGATTAGAAGTCCAGAGGGACCAGAGCTGTGCTGGCTTTGCTGTTGACCAGCTCTGTGACTTCAAGAGATTCGCTTCACCTCTCTGGGACTCGTTTTTTTTTTTCATCTTTGACATAAAAGGATGGGATTAGATCATCTCGTGTATGTTTCTTCCACATCTAAAATTCTGTGGTTCTGAAGAATGCTAGCAGATATCTGCTCTCAGGTTTGATACTTCTCTGGTCTTACTATCCATATTTTTCCAAAATGCTATTTCTTCTGGATTCTTAAATACTGGAGAGCAGGAAGTCCTTCGTGTCTTCCTCCCCTTTTTCTTGCTCTAGCATAGACCTGACTGGGGAAAAAGAATTATCTGCCCACTGTTGCTGAGAACGAAGGCCCCCCTCCTCATACTCCAACGTTGGCTAAATGGAATCTGCTGTTCTGATGGGGGGTGTGGCCAGGGGAGTCCAAGGGGCCCAGGGGCAGCCCCATGCAGCGGCAAGGTTTGTTCACACTCAGCACCTCCTCCTCCTGCCTCTGTGCCTTGCTCATGCTTTCCTGCTGCCTGGAAGGACTTCCTGTGGTCTTTCCTGAAGCAAGGGGAGACACAGGAACTCTGACTCCCAGCTCCTACTTCCAGCTCTTATCATCTATAGTGACAGATGATGAGCTATTATATTATTTTTTTTGAGACAGAGTCTCGCTTTGCTGCCCAGGCTAGAGTGAGTGCCGTGGCGTCAGCCTAGCTCACAGCAACCTCAATCTCCTGGGCTCAAGCGATCCTACTGCCTCAGCTTCTTGAGTAGCTGGGACTACAGGCATGTGCCACCATGCCCGGCTAATTTTTTCTATATATATTAGTTGGCCAATTAATTTCTTTCTATTTATAGTAGAGCCGGGGTCTCGCTCTTGCCCAGGCTGGTGTTGAACTCCTGACCTTGAGCAATCTGTCCTTCTCGGCCTCCCAGAGTGCTAGGATTACAGGCGTGAGCCACCGCGCCCGGCCATGAGCTATTATTATTAAAGGCTCGTGGTCACACAATGAATCCCTAAAGATGAGAGTTGGTATTACTGAAATAATAGCAGTGGCTACTATGTGGTATATACATAGTATGTAAGTTATATACTATGGGTATCTCATTTAATCCTCACAGTTGTCCGCACTACCAACAGCTAGCAGGTAGCCACAACAACACCACTAGAGTAACTTCTGGTGATCTCCTTTTTGGAGGGACACAGTGAATGGCCACCCACTTTCTCCCCCACCCCCCTTTCCTTTCTCCTAACTCATTGTCCTCGCCTGCTTACTCTTTTCCTGGGAAGGATGTAAAAGTAATTTTTCTAAAATCTTCCCTTCGGTAGATCCCCATCATCCACAGGATAAAGCCCACAGTCCTTAGAATGACCCTGGATGGCCTCCAGACCACTCATCACTGACCTGACTCTCCACCACCTCATCCTTCCTCTCCAGGATTCCCCGTAAATGCCCTCACCTACTGTCTGGTTACCTGAACTGAAATGGCTCCCCATTCCCCTTAGCGTCCACATTCTCCCAACTATTAAGTCCCGTTGATCCTATCCCCTTCACATATTTCATATCCATTCCACTTCTCTTTATCCACTGTCTTAGTTTTATATCCTTGTAATTTCTCTCCAGAAGCAGTGCAGCAGCTCCCTGCTGTACCCGTCCTCTCCCCAGCCACAGGCAGAGTATTCTGTCTAATCACTTCTCTTAACCACTGTGATAAAATCCAAACTCCTGATCCGGCATCTAAAACTCTGTCTGATCTGGATCGAGTCTACCTCCCTTGCCCCATCTCTCTTCCCTCTCTGTCTTGAACTCTATAGCTAATCAGAACCGCTTGTAGATTGGCACATTCCACAAAACATCCATGCCTCCAACACTTCGCTGACATTTATCTTCGGCTAGAGGTATTCCCCCACCCCCACCTCCACCTCCCTTATATGCTTTGCGAACACTCCGTATATTTAAAATCTTAGTCTAAGCGATATCCCCTCTGTGAAGCCATCCTGACCTGTATCATTACACCTGTGACCACATTTATGGGTGGGAGTCTGTGCTCACTGGAAATCCCTTGAGAGCAGGAGGCATGAGGGATTCTACTTCCTGTCTCTGTGCTCCAGCACAGCGCCTGCCACATAAGTAAGGTACATGCACATTAAATATGGAGGGGATAAATGAATGAATGGCGTTCAAGACATGGCACAGTCTGGTCCCAGTCTACCTGTCCTTTCTTATCGTACATAAGCAATAAAGATGCAGCATCTTACCGTTGCCAGGCACAAGTAGCTTGCAAGTGTGTTTAAGGGGATTATCACTTTTAATCCTCACCACCCTGCCTCCCACTAATGCCCAGTGACTCAGCCATGCCGGACTCTCCCCGACGCACCACACTTCTCTGCCCCTGTCCTCCCTGTTCATTGTGCCCAGAGTCCCTTGACTCCACGTCTGCTGGCTCAAGGCTTAATTTTGCCCCTGGCACAGACTCTGGTCAGATTCACTCTCTCCTCTTTTCCCACCATTGGAATGAATCACTTCTCCCTTAAACACCAAAGCTGAAGATGGACACGAGCCTTATATTTAACTAAAGCTATGTATTATACCTACCTCAAGGGCAAGGCTATGCCGTATTAATCCCTTTATCTCCACGGTGCTCAGCATAAACTCTGCCACCTAGTAGGTCCCCAGTACTTGTTTGCTGATTAGAGTGGAGCAGAGTTGAACTGACTCGAACGTTTAGGTTTCAAAGTTCTTCCAGTTGTTGCTGGAGCCACACAGGCTGGAAGAGAACCAAGAAAGGGGTGGAAGTGGATTGGAACCGAGGGTGAGCGAGGGCAGAGCCAGACGGGAGACTGCTTCAGCGTGGCAGGGACTCGTTCGTAGAAGTTATGTAAACAAGATCTCTTGCCAACAAGTTGCCTGTGGATATTTATGGAAGCGTCATTATTACTGTTATTTAATTTTTGATTATCCCAAACAGCATGCTGAGCTTTGAGTAAGGTGCCGATAGCCAGCCTGAGCTGGTGCCAGGAACTCGTCACGACACTTTCTCCAAGTGGTTCTCAGAGCCCCCTTTTCTGTCCTCAGAGAACTCACGCCGTATTGAGAGCTGGGCGGCATCTTCCAGAGCTTCTCTCCAGCCACTCACTTTGCAGGTGGGGAAGTGGGGCTGGAGAGGGTACTGGCTCACCCCCAGTCTCCCTGGTGCCCGGTGGTAAGTGACAGGGCTGGAGCTCAAACCCAGTTCTTTAGATTTCCAGCTAGCTCATGTGTTCTTTGCCACTCTCTCTACTAAAGTCTGCTGCTGCCAAATTGTCCATTAGAATTCCTCATAGTCTGTCTTCCTCAGTTCTGTTCAATTCAACAAATATTTATTTTACTGAGTATCTACTCCTTCAGAGAGACCTGCGCTGGGAGATGTTGAAACAATAGAGCAGTGGGGAGGATGGAGGTTCCTGATCTTGACAAGTTTTCCGCCTGCACTGTGGGTGGAGAAGACTTGACTTTATTGAGCACTTCACTGAGCATCTTCAGACGTGTTTCTGCAGGCTTTCTTGCTGTCCCCTTTCCTGGGCCATCCCTTGCCACCGTTTTACCATGGATGAAACCGAGGCTCAGAGAGGCTGAGCAGGCACTTGATCGAACCTTAGCCCCAAGCACTTGCGTCTCTGCCATTTGCCTTCCCCTCTGAATGAATGAGAATGAACAAGCTGGGGGTCGCCTAGCCCATCGCTGGCCCAGCTGATGAAGTTGGGAGCAAGGAAAGAAACTGGACTGAGGAGGTGGCGGGGTCTCCCAAGCCTCACCTTTGCTGTCATCACTGCAGCTCGGCAGCACCACTCTCCGTGGTCCCTCTGGCCCCCTCTACTCCCTTCTGGAAGAAGCACAGCTTATGTCCTTTACTTTTGTAGCTCTGACAAAGCTGGGAATCTACGAGACATAAGCTGGCAGGGCTGGGGGACCTGAACAGGGGGCATCTTTGTTGAGAAACTAGGGAGAAGTCTACCTCTAGCCTCAGTTCCACCAACCTCATAGGCAAGAACCATAGCCCACCCCCTTCCCGTGCCCTGGCTGTCCAAGCACCGTCTCGGGAATGCCAACATGCCATTAATTTGTGTGCCTTGCAAATACTTTATTGGCATCTCGTGGTGTTGAAAGTCATGTAATTATGAGCAGAATTTATATGTCGCCAGGGCTGCCTGGGCTCTCTCACTGCGTCTCCTTCCAGGCACTGCAAATATTGAAGGCTGGCTTAGAAAAGAATCAAACGTACCCGCCTTTACATCTATGCACCCTGTAGATAAGGTTGTAATTGAAAATTGGTTTGTCTGTTCCCCATGCCTAATTGCAAGCCGGCTACACGGCCAACAGAGCCCACGGACAGGAGCCCAGCACCCTAAAGGAAGGCCTGGGGTTCGGGTCCCAGATGGGATGGCAGTGGCTTTGGCAGCTTTACCTCTTCCGCATCCACCACCTGAGGCCTTCGGGTTGCTTACCCGGGGCTGAGCAGGCACTGGTGTTTGCAGGCGGGACTCCTCTCCCCGCCACCCCCTCCATGACTGGGGCTTCTCCAGCGAGGACAGGATGCAGCTCTCACCGCCTGCTTCCTCCCTTCTGCCCTGCCAGGGACATGCTCCTCCCACCCCATCCTGCCCACTCCTTTCCTTCCAGCCCAGATGGGCAGAGCCCTTCCCTGTTTGTCAACACGGTTCCCCTTTACACCTCTGGGCCTGCCTGGGGGCCACTCGCCTTCCTCCCGTGCACTCATTCCCCATCCTGCTCTGTACCCTTCCCTCCCAGGAAACCCCTGCGATAGTGATGGCAGATTTTCTGCCCATGTGTCACCCTCCTCAGGTCTCGCCTCTCCCATCAGGCTAGAGCCTCCTCCACCCTCTGCAATTCCTCCTTGCAGGCCAGGACAAGGTTTGCACCTGGGGAGGTGCTCAGCAGTGGCCTGGGATGGGGGAGCGGGTCACAGGCTCTACCCATCTTCTGCCAGGGACCCCTGAAGGGGGATCACCATGAGGGGGAGAGGCAGGGTCTGGTTGACTGCCTTGCCTGGGCTGGGCCCTGGTATTTGATTCAAGGCCCCAGGCAGAAGAAGAGCACTCAGGACCTGCCCCAGGTGGGCACCCATGCCTCCACCCTCTCTTGGCCCTGGTCACATGTCACTGCTGTCACATTTGGCTCCAACAATAATTCCCCTGCCGGAGAGCAGGAGGAAGAATTCATTTTCCAGCTCCAGCCGGGCGGCTGTGAAATATGATTTCTAAAGTGTTAATAATGCATCACGTTTAGATAGCACTTTACATCTTCCAGAGCAGCTGGCTGGGCAGGGGGGCTGACAGCCTGGGCTTGGGACTGTGGGGCTGACTCCAGGTTTCATTTCTGGACCTCTCATGTGGAACATGTGCCTACTCCTTGGTGCCTTAGTTTCTCTTTCTGAAACACGGAAGGAATCATTCAGTCTTGGGGCTCCTGCCAGGGTGTGGGAAGGCCTCCCTTGCCACCCACCCCCCATCTCCTTCCTCCAAACCTGCATTTCTCCTTTATTCATCTTCTCCTAGAAAGACCCCAGCATTCTGTCATTCATTCATCAAACCCTAATTAAGTGTCTATTGTGTGCCAGGGCCTGGGGTGCAGAGATGCCACTGCCTTTTGGGGCTTTTGGTGAGTTCATGAGGTAAAGGTGTGAGTGCCCTGTCCCTAGCACTGTGGGCTAAAGCAAAGGCAGCTGAAGGCACCTCCACTCGCTTTCTTTGGGGATTGGGGATGTGGGATACTCTCTGCAGGCTGCCAGGGCTTCCAGGGGATCCCAGAAAGGACCCTTGCCTTGTCTTTAGTGGTCTGCTCAGAGCCACTAAGCCTTTAAGGCCCCTGACCTCCTAAGAGAGGAACCTTTCTCATCCCTCCCACCACAGCCCCTGGGCCTTCACATGTGTGTAGGGTCAGTACCCCCCTCTTTTCATTCCTCCCCAGGGCTTTTCACAGACCTAGAATATATTCCCCTCTGTGCCACTGAGTTCTTTTCCCCCATCACTCCAAAGGCTTGGGAAATCTTTCTCCTTTTTCCAGCTTACACCCACAGCTGCTCCTTCCAGGAAGCTCTCCTGAGGGAAAGAGAAGATGCGTAATGGTTTTGATAGGTTACCCCCGCTTTTCCTGTTGCTCTCACCCAAAAGACATCTGCCTTTGACACGCAGGAGTATGGCTGCCCTCCTTGCAGCAGTTGGTCCCCTGAAAAGTCTATGGAAGTTCTGTTTTTGTAAATAAAATCATACTAATTTTTATGAGACCTGGATTTCTGGTTACCAGGAGTCCTGCTTCTGCCACCAAACTGTGTCTGCAATGTCTTTGGACCTCAGTGTCCTCATCTGAAAAACGAGGCCATTGAAAAGGTGGTCACCAGGGGCTTTTTCTAACCTTCTTTGATGACACTGCTACTTCAAACAGTTCCTTGGTGAATTATTGGGTAAAGAGAAGAAGCCCTTTGATAAGCATGTAATTGCCTTCCAGTTGATTGATTTCACAGGGCGAGTTGGGGGGATGTGTTTTTCTGGAGGGGGGCTTGGCCGTGCTCTGTAACGTCTTCATAGATTGCTTGCATCTTCAGCTGCCTCTGTGGCTTGTGGGCCGGGCCCAGAGTGGAAGCTCCCGGAGGGCCAGGCCTGGGGGTTCTGTAATCCTGTTTGCACTTTGTCCTGCACCACTGTCTGGACGCTGACTCAAAGCTCTGTGGTGCTGGGGGCACGGAAGACAGACGCCTCCTCCCTGCCCTCAGCCGCGCTGACTCTTCTCACTTCCTAGGAAGACAATTCCTCACCAAGTTTTCCCAACGGGCTGCGCTGCCGCTGCTGTTCAGCTGACACCATAGCTGACGAGTTATTAAAAATCCTTCATTATTATTCTGCACCGTCTCTCTCCCTCCCCCCTCCCTGCCCTGCCCCAGGCTTCTAAGGCCCATGGCTGTCACTGAGAAATGCCTGGAGGCCCCTAGCCAAAAGCTGAGGCAGGCTTTTCCACCCCCTCTCTCAAAGTGGCCCCCACAGATGTTGGCAGCTGGCCAGGGGCAACGGGTCTCACCCAGGGCTGGGGATTCTGACACCTGGGTTCCCGATCCTGCCTTCTAAGGGCGTGGGGAGCTAATGCAAGAGCTTTGGGGCTCCAAGGTCTTTATATCAAGAAATGGTTGGAAGCCAGAGAGGAATTTTCAGTCTCCAGGGGCTCTCGGGCAGGGAGACATCTCCTAGGTATGCATGTTCCAGACGACATCTGGGACCCGATGCTTCATCCCCTGGGGAAAGAGTGACAGGCTAACTCCATCATCCCACTCCCTGAGCTGGGGGTCCAAACCCAGCTCATCCATCACACGTCCTGATAATCAGATTTGGCTGCGGCAAGAACAGAACATAATACTCAGCGTCTCTCCCCGGCGCCGCAGCCGACAGGTCCTGAGAGATGAGAGAGCCTTGCTCCTTAGGGATGTGAAGGGGGTGGGGTAGGACCCGAGGGAGAGGTCCCCGCTCCTCAGTCATGGGGCAGATAGGAAGAGTCCCCAGAGAGGCTCAGGGCTTTTTAGAGTGCCTTCCCCAACACAGCTTCCCACGGGCACCCTATAAAGTGCTCCTGCACCCTGTGTCTGGGCAAGAAATCTCAGGGTCAGGGCTGTAGGTGGGAAGATGTTTAGACCCTGCTCCTGAACTGGAGTCCATTGACTTCCGAGCTGTCATATTTCTCTCCGCTCAAACTTGCCTCTTCGGATCTAATGCACTCTTACTTCTCTCCAGCATCAGCTTCCTTTGTCCTGAGCCTCATGGCTATGGCCCAGCCACAAACCCATGCTCAGTCCTAGCTTCTTGCACCCAGCAGCCCCTGGGACAGCAGCTCTGGGTGGCTGGGTTTGGGGCAAGAGTAGGCATCCGCGATTAGCCTGAGAATTCAGGAACCAACATACCCACTTCAGTTTGGCTTCCAGGTTGAGTTGACATCTTCTGTTAAGTCTTTCATCATCCTACTCCCTAAATTGCAGGCTTAGACACTGGGATAGGCAGGAGGGGTCAGGCTTGAAGCAGAGGTTCCTGTTAGGGTTTGGTTTATGTCCTCATTTGTTCAGTAAGCGTTTGGTGCTCACTTATGTTGTACCAGGCTCTGAGGGGACTTGAAATGCCCAGCCTTCAAGGAACACATGTTCCAGCTAGGATTTGGGGTTACAGTGATTGTTAGGATTCGGTTTCGGTTGAAATTAGTGTTGGGTTGAGGTTGGGTAAAAGGGTTATTGTTTGGGGTTAGGGTTGAAGCAGGAATAAGGGTTAGATTATGTGTAACCATGCGGGTCAGTGTGAGGTTTCTGCGTAAGTTTCTTCTTCCAGGGTCTGCTCCTTAATTCTCTCCTCCCACTGCTTACCTAAGCTTGTCTGTGCTGTCTAAGGCTTCCCAGACTTACTGGAATCCTTTAATGACAGCCACCATCTGCCACCCTTCCTAGTGTTTGGCCCCTTCTCCTTTCCTCGTCTGCTCCTCCTCCACCTTGCCCAGTGGGGAGTCTGCCTCTCGCATTTCTGGGGGGTACTGATGACTTCTGTCCTCTCCCAGCTCACATTTGGGGGTCTCCAGCGCTTGCCCCCTCCTTCTCTTTCTCCCTGTCTGTAGTCACTAGGATGAACCATTTGCACCCAGTCCCACCCTCCTCCCCCTCCACCACTGCCCCTTCCCCCCAGACTCAGGCTCTCACACTTCTGCCTGCCACATGCCAGGGACCCTCTGTCTTCAGCAGTTCTCCCTGGCCCACCCCCCGGCCTCCCTCCCAGTGCCTTCTTTCCTCCTGAGTTTCCTCTCATGCCTAACATTCCTATCACTCCCTCCCTCTTTCTCCTTTGATCACTCCCCAGGTCTGGCCAGAAGTCCCCCGGTCTCTTATTTCAGTCTACCCCTTCCTCCTCCATGAACTCAGAGAACACTCCCAACTCATCCCTCCAACTCACCTCCCCCAGGCTCTGGGGCTAGAGGAATTTCCTTTCATCTCCCCTTCCTCAGTCACATGGGGAAGATCCCTCAGAATTCCTGCCCTTCCTAGCAGCCCAGCCAGGAGCAGGCGATTTTGTTAGGAAAAGTCATTTCCATGGAATAAGTTGCAGGAGTGGAGGCAGGGAAGTGTTTCTTCCTCCCTGGTTTTATTCCGGGGTGAAATAGCATGACTCCAGGGTTGTCCCCAAGCCCAGAATTTAGGGGGTGGCCTGATGAAATACCAAAATTGCAGGAGTTGTTTAGGAAGAAAGTTCCAGAAGTATCTGAGCAAAGGTTAAACTGCTCCCATCCCCACCTTCCATTTTGGAGAATTCTGCACATAAACCCACTGAGGGCCAGGTTTCCAGAAGCTGTGCCTTGGCTCCTCCCCTGCCTCCCCCTTGCTCTTGGAGCCTCCTGCTCCCGTGAGAGCTAACTCCCCCATCCCTCCCTTGGAGGACTGTGAGCTTGATTGAGTCTGATATCGGGGATGGCATAGCCTGCTAGTTGGAATGCACGGTGCCCTGTCCCCCTCACTGGGAGATAATCGAGGGGGAATATTGGCTCGTCTAGGAAACGAGGTGCTAAATTTGTTGTGAGATAGGTGTCACAAGCAATCAAAAGGAGCCTCTCTGCATCGAGGGCCGGGCAGCTAAATGAGAAATCATTAGGTTATTGCAGAGACCAGGGACAACAGAGGCGGAGGAAAGAGAGACCCCCTCTCCATTCTCCTGGGTGGGGGGGGCACGGGGAGATTAAAAATGGAAGGGAGGAATCAGAGATGCAGAGAGAATGTGAGGAAGAGGCAGGCTGCCTTTATCAAGGTTTCTCGTACACCTGGATGTCTGCATCCTCTTTGCCAAGGGCCCACGTCAAGCTCCGCTCTAGGCAGCTTTTTGTGAGCACTTTCATCAGTCACATGCTTCTGGCTCCTCCTCTGGCGTCTAGGCAGTCCTGAGGTACTGACACAGACGAAGAGACAAGCGAGCAGGGTTGAGTGTGTCCCCAGATCAGCAGAATTTTTGGTGAGTGGACAGGTTGAGAAAGGCACACGTGGCAGGGCACAGGCCAGAGTGGCTGGTTTAGCTGGGATGGGCAAAGAAAACCAACACCTCCTTTACAACTCCTCTGGGAAGACTGCCTGGAGGAGGCAGATCTGAAGGCTGTGCAGCAGGCTCTGGATGGGTGTAGGTCTGCTGGGAGATGGCAGAGTGCCTGTCATGTATACGAGGTTGCTCTCCCCTTCTGCCAAATACTTGCCTTCTTCATGGAAATAAGAACCCAGAGCTGCCCTGGCAGTTACATGCTTTGGGGCCCCAAGAGCAGTCGTCAATATTCACAGCCTTAAAGAGAAAGTTTCTTCGTGCACCCTCGCCATGGACTTGCAATTGGTCACCGCCACCATGTCCCCACCAGTGTCCTGTAAGCTTCTGAGGGTGGTAAGATGAATGGTTCTGTTTTCCCCGGGCCTCCTCTGCTCTTGGGGCACTTGTGTCCCACCTGACAAGCAAACTGGTCAGGCAGAATGGAAAAGATGAGGTGCAGACACAGAAAGACCAGAGTTCCCAGCCCAGACTCCCAGCCCCAGCCCCAGCGTCATCAACCCTGAAGTCTTCGGTCCCCTGTGCGGGCCTCTGCCTATCGAGTCCCGCCATATTGAGACTCTGCTCCTACAGCTCTTAATTACAGAGGCTCCACTTCAGGCTTCCTCAGCTCCCTGCAGCAAATTAACATTCCGTGCCCCTTGCACGTGTAGAATGAACCGAGTTAGATGGATCGATCCCGCAGCCGGTTGGAGCTGCTTTTACTTTATGCAGGATTGATCCAGATGACCCCAACTTGGGGCTTCTAGAAGAGCCTTTGTGGGAAATCTTTTTAATGGAGATTAATTGGAAAAGCCTAGCATGCCCCGGTTTTAGGCAGAAAACCTAAACCTTCTTCCTTTTGGTAGCTACATGCCAACACTTATACGTAGACATGTAGTGACACACACACACACACACGCTTACCTAGACAGGTGAGTACAAGCAAGGACATATGCTCCTGCCCCCAGACACAAAACACACACACTCGCACCACCACATGTGCCCTTATTCCTTCTGATTCTTCTCAAGCCTATCCCCAGACCTCACCAGGTCGACACCCATGGCTCTGTGCAGCTTGGATAAGCCACAGCTTTCGCTTTTGTTTTTCTGAATCTCAACCTCTTTCTTTGTCTGTGTCTATTCTCCCTCAACAGCCCAGAAGTTTGTGGAGGGCAGAGACTGGGGAATGCCCAGAAAGAGAAAGTGTTACATTTTTAAAGACGTCTCATTTCGGTTCCAATTTCTTTATGTGCCTGAATCACAGCCACTTCCAACTGCTCACTGGACTTTTATGTCTCCGTGTCTCGGCTCATGCGGTTCCCTTTGTCTGAAATACCCTTCCCCCAGTTCCCTGGCTGTTGAAATCCTTCTCGTCTCGAGGCTCAATGCAATTCTTGTCCATAGCTGTGTATTTATTGAATGTCTATTGGGTGCCAAGCCAGGCCTCCAGTGTCCAACCTGTATGACTACACAAAGAGCCCAGAGCTAAAAAAAAAAGGCTAACAAGATGTGAGTCTCAGCCCAAGGGAAGACCAGTTTGGAAGTGATATATGAAAAAAAATGCAATTTATTTGTTCATTCAACGAACATCCATTAAGATGTTCATTCAGCAAGCATCTATTGAGGCTGTAAGCTCCTTGGTGAAAAAAGAGCCCCATGTCCATGCCCACAGCAGTGTTCAGATTGTACAGGTTCCCATGTCATTGTCCCCACCAGTTCTACCGTGATTTCATCTCACCAGCGTTGTTTACTACTGCATGGCACTGGTAGAGCTTTTCAGAACTTAATTGGCTGTTAACTCATTTGTCTCCCCTGACAGAATATGAGAGCAGGCAACTTCCCACTTACTCAGCATGCCCGTCCCACCAAGCACAGCATCTGGCTTTCAGGAGAGCTGTGCTCGACACACCAGCCAGCGTGAACTGTTTCTAGGATCTAAAAGGCCACACTTTCCCAACTTCACACCGCTGCCCATGCCCTCTGCCTTCCCGGAGCACCTACTCTCCCCTCTCTCCCTGCTTACCAGGATAGCTCCCACTCATCTGCCAGAGCTTGGCGCAGACATCACTTCCGCTAGGGTTCCTTCCTTGATCTCACTCAGGTACTTTCCACCTTGTTGCCCCGTCACGGCTCTCGTCACACTGTATCGTCTGGACACTTGGGTGTGTCTGTGAGACCTTAAACTGGCTGATGGCAGGACCGAGTCTGCTGTGTTCACCTTTGCATCCCAGGGTACAGGACAGTGCCTGGTATGTAGTAGGTCCTCAATAAATATTTATTGGCCAGGTGCAGTGGCTCACGCTTGTAATCCTAGCACTCTGGGAGGCTGAGGTGGGAGGATCACATGAGCCTAGGAGTTCGAGACCAGCCTGAGCAAGAGCAAGATCCCATCTCTACTAAAAGCCAGGCATGGTGGTGCACACATGTAGTCCTAGCTAGTCTGGAGGCTGAGGCAGGAGGATCGCTTGAGCCCCGGGACTCTGAGGTTGCAGTGAGCTATGATGATGCCACTGCACTCCAGCCAGGGCAACAGAGTGAGACCCTATCTCCAAATACATAAATTAATAAACAAACAAATAAATATTTATGACATGAATAAATGTATATTGAATTGAGTTGACTTTCTTTGGAAAGTCCTTAATGGAGATAACCAAACAATAAGCATTTATTGAGCACCTATGGTATGTGGAAGATGCACAACTAAGATTACATCTGTTGCTTCAAGTTTATCATCTAATAGTCTGAAAAAGGAGCCAGAATAAAATGCAGCATAGTTACAGAATAACTGCAGCTCTAAATCAATACGATTATATTCAGGTCCCATCACTGTCCCTTTGAAGTCTTATGGTTCATTGCCGTGAGACAAAGGTCTTACTTACACCTTTGACTTTCATCCTAGACCATTTTTTGACCTGTTCTTTCCCCTTCAGATGGCCCTGTTTAAAGAATTCCTTCTTTTGAACTTCAAGTCCACCTTGATCGAATTGTAATGGATTGATTATTTGATGGGTGTATGTCCAAAGTAAGAAGAAAATACATGCGTGTGTAAATAGAAGCATAAAGCACCAGAGTTGAAAGGGGTCCTCAGTGTTACCCAGAGCCCCCTGGAACGTTGCTGCCAGGTGGTCACCCAGCCTTAGCTAGAAGACCTCTAGTGATGGGGAGCTCACTGTTATGTGCTATTGGGAAGTTCTCACGTAAACACAAAAATCTGCTGCCTGGGATCTACAGTCATCAATGCCTGGCCTGAGACTTGTGTGGAAGGCATAGTAATGGGTCCTGGGCTCACACCTGTGCTGTGGGCATGTGTCTAGTGCCTGCCAAGTCAGCCTTTCTCAGAGGCATTAGCGGAGAGCCGGGTGCCTGTGCAGGGAGCATTTGCCAGAGCCCCATGCCTTCCTGAGAGAGTTACTCACCCAGCTCTCGGACTCAGAGAGTCCATCTGGAAGTGCTGGAGCAATCTGTGAAGTCATCTGTGATGATGGGTACTGGTCCTGGACAGAGAATGATGACTAATGACCTGGACATGCTGGTCATTTTTTTTAATAGGTTTTATTTTTATTTATTTATTTTTTTTGAGATAGAGTCTCACTTTGTTGCCCAGGCTAGAGTGAGTGCCGTGGCATCAGCCTAGCTCACAGCAACGTCAAACTCCTGGGCTCAAGCAATCCTCCTGCCTCAGGCTCCCGAGTAGCTGGGACTACAGGCATGCGCCACCATGCCCGGCTAATTTTTTCTCTATATATATATTAGTTGGCCAATTAATTTCTTTCTATTTTTAGTAGAGATGGGATCTCGCTCTTGCTCAGGCTGGTTTCGAACTCCTGACCTCGAGCGATCCACCTGTCTCGGCCTCCCAGAGTGCTAGGATTACAGGCGTGAGCCACCGCGCCCGGCTGGTTTTAAAAATTTTTTAGGTGTGCAATGGGAGGTAATGGGGGTGAGATGAGGGGGTGTGGGGATGTAATAAAACTTGTTAAACTTAGAAATGGAGACGTGTCCTTAAGGGTGGCTGCCTGGTATCAGAAGAACTGGATTTCCTTCTGGTTCTTTTGGTTTCGGGGTCAAGGAGAGAATGCCCTCCTCAGTGTCACCCTGGCTCTTTCTGCATTTCTCAGAGTTGAGGCCGTTTATTCAGGAGACTGTTCCTAAAAGCCGGGACACCTCCAAGCGGAGGGACTAGGGACCAGCCTGCACTTCCTCCTGGGCTACGAGCCTGCTGGGGAACTCAGCTACCATTCTGGCTCCTCTCGGACTATTCATGGTATCGGTTACTGCGATTGCTAAAGCAGACAGGGGGAGGCTTTTGGAGCAGAACTTGCACTTCTCTTAGTTTTGGAGCCCGTAGGGAGGTGTTGTGCCCAGGGGGTGGCTTTCATGTAGGAGGAGGGAATGGGGTTAGACCCCAGGAAGAGTTGAGCGTCTGCCCAGGGACAGACAAGGGGGCAGGCCGTGAGGAGTGGCTGACTGACCTCCCTCCTCAGAGAGCAAGCCGAGGGCCCCGCAGGACTTGTGGGTAGAGACCAGGAGCAGCGATGCCTGACCCTGCCCTCATACTGCCTCAGATACAGCCTGTCTCCTCCCCTTCGCCTCTCCCTCCTCGGCTGGGCTTTTCAAAGCTCCCTTCCATTTCCCAAGGACTTCTTTTCTTGACCTAAAAAGCTCAAGACCTTCAGGAGAGGCCAGAGGGTGAGGGGTTGTCCACCCTGACCTTCCTGCCCATCCACCTGCACGGCCCCTGCCTCTGCCGACAACCCCGTCAGCCTTCCTTGGCCTTCTCCCATGTCTTCCTTCTTGTTCCTATATCCTCCTTGTCTCCATTCTCAGTTTCCCTCCCTTACGTTTTTATCTTGTCATTTTCTATCCATCTTCCATCCTCCTCCTCCATAACTCCCCTCTCAGTGCCCCTTTTCCTTCTATCCCTTTGGTGAAGGAGGGTTTCCAGGTAGAGCCCCCTCCTGCCCCACCATCAGTGCAGACGGAGGGGGCTTTGGGGTGCGCCTGCCTCTCTTGGGGGGCCTCTGTAAGCAGCAGTCTGGCTGGAAGGGGACGTGGAGACATGCCCAACTCAATTCCTCCCTCCCTTGCTGGCCTTCAGCTTCTTCAAAATGAAAGGTGTTGGGTTGGTTGTCACCAAGGCCCTTCCTGTCCACCTGCACGTCCTCGTTCTAATGCAACTGTCTTCCCCTCTCCTCTCTGTCTGGCTCCCCGTTTCTTTCATACCGTAGTGTCCTGCAGTGCCTTCCTTCCTTGCCTGGCCTTAAAACAATCTTTTACGGCCTCTTGCTCCCTCTTCCCAGCAAGAACTTTCTCTTTATCTCCTTTGCTTTCTATTTTCAGTCCACGATTCTTTCTTGCCATCCTTTCCTCCCTTCTTGTTTTTTCTTTGCATGTTGAGGCATCTCCTCCAGTGTCCCGTGTCTCTGCTTCTCTCCCTTCCACTCTGTGCACTCTGGGCACTGCTGGAGAGCCAGGCGCTGGGCCCCGCGCCCGTCTGCTCCCTAGGCTGGAGGGAGATGCAGGGCCTGGGTGGGGTGGAGGGCAGAGGCTGTCCCTCTCCTGCTTCTCCACCCTGCTCCTTCCTCCACCTCTCCCAGGCTTCTCTGGCCCTGTCCTAGTTTCTGCTCTCTCCTCCTTGCCTTGTAGCCTCTGTCTCCTTTCTGAGCTAAGTCTTTGCCTGCCACCTGCCTCCTCTCTCCCCCCGACTCCTTCCCTTGCCCACTGATACCAGATTGAGACACATTTTTCCAGCAGAACCATCCACCAGCCCTGCCACCCCCTTTCTGCTCCCGCCTGTCGTACCTGCTGCAGCCAAGCCCACTGGGCTCACCATGCCATTGTCCTTCCCATAAAACATTCTCAGGGGCCTCTGCCAGGGCACATTTGCATAGAGCTGTTGCTTTAGGTCTGGCCCAGGTGCCACGGGCTGGAGGCCCATATGGGGCAGGTGGGAGTGTTTCCAGCCATCCCTGCCAGCCTCTTCCACGTGAAGCTTGAAGTTTTGTGCGTGGGCCTGCGCTGGCGGGTCACTTCAGGGTCCCCAGCCCGCCTGCCCTCTTGTCTTTCAAGTACCCACCGCGAACCTATCGCAAGGGATGTGGGAGTTCCTTACAGGGAAAACGAAGGACAGCCTCTCTCCTCCTATGCTGGACACCCACCTCCCTTGGGTCCTCTTGGTCTCTGTCTCAGTGTCACAAACCCTCAGACCTCCCACTGTGCCCCAGCCAGGGAAGGAACAGCAGGACAGGCCCAGGCACACCAGTTCCCCTGCCCAGTCTGAGCATGATGGGACACAGGACTGAGTCCTTCCTTAGGAGTGTCCTCAAGGCTTGGCTGAGGCCCCAGGAGAGCAGGAGGCAGGGGTGGGATCTGAGAGCATCAGAGCTGGAAAGGCCCTTGGGGGCCAAGTTATTCCTTCCCTTTACAGTTTATAGAAGCTGAGACTCAGACAAGTGAAGTGACCTCCCCAAAGTCACACAGCCAGTTGGTGGCAGAGCCAGGACCAGATAAGCCTGCACCCCCAACTTCTGGTTTGGAGTACTTCTGCCCCACCCCCACCCGGCAGGGCCATGCTGGGCCAGTCCCCCTTGCCTTATTCAGGGCTCTGTTCCTGTCTCTTTTGGTGACTAATCCACTGGCCCACTTGCCCTGTCACTATGAACACAGCCGGCCCCTGCAGCTGGCCTCTGTGGTCGCTCAAATGCAAGGAAACCAGGCCAGAATATGGCCACTTGTAAAATCCCATCTGGTCCCTGGAAAGATGCCTTTGGCTGTCCCTACCCTAGCCCCAGCCTTAGAGATGGACATCGGGGTGGCTGTGGCCAAGCAGTTGGGGTGAGGGAGGAGAGACTGGTTCTTCTGCTTATGGCTTTGGCTTCCTGGGACGAGCGAGAAAGGAGCAGAAGTGGGAAGGGGGTGCAGGTGGGTTGGGTCAGGGCATTCGAGGCCCCGCTGTTCACTGTGTCTTGTTCACTTCAAACTGTGAAATGCAGCCAGAGTGCTTTGGTGGGCAGGAGAGTGGAGGTGACAGTAGTCCTTGAATGTTTGGAAACTTGTCTTTGGGGGATGTAATTTGTCATTTCGGACTCTCCATCTGATATCTGTGTCACCTGGCTTCTACTTATAGTCATTTCTCTGAGATTATCCTCTGTGAGCAAGTCAGTAGAGTTTTCCAGCCCCTGATGCCTCACCTGTCAAAAGAGGGGTTACAGTCTCTGCAGGCAGTCACGCCAGATTGGGGCACTTCAGTGTACTGGGCTGGGTTCTGTGTAAGGCAGAATCAGGGGGCCCAGACCCCCCTACCCCATGGTCAGACCAGCATCCGTGGTCATCCAGGGGCATCCTGTCTGTCCACACCCTTGCCCAGCCCCAGCCCAGCACCCCGCCACCCTTCCTCCCTCTGTCTCCCTTCCTCCATCCTCCTGCCTTCTCTCCTCCTCTGTCCCTTCCCTCTCTCCTTCCCCCTTTGCTGGGTTGCTGACCTAGCCCAGAGAATTGAAATCCTCTTTTCTCTGAGAGAATCCAGTGTGAGGAGACCTCTCTGGCTGTTGTATTTTTCATGGAGCGAGAAGGGAATGGCTGGGGTGGAGGGAAAGAAAGTCCTGTGGGGGTGGGCAGAGAGCGAAGATGTGAGGCAGTGAGAGGGAGGGAGAGTGGAGTGTGGAGAGATTTAGTTCCATCTGAAAGCTGTCGGTGCGAATCAAAGGCTTCCCTTTGAACCAACAGCGCGATCTGGAGTGGAGAGCGTGGGGACCGCTCTGGCCCAGGGGGTTCATTACTGCGCGTTTGATAAATCCGGGGAGACAGGGCCTGTCCTCCACCACCCCCCTCCCCTGCTCCCTGGCTTCTCATGTGCTTGGCCCCGTTCCCTCCCTGGTTCCGGGCTGGCCTGGCAGCCCGGGCTCTGGGAACATGACCGCCAGGGCTCGTGTGCAGTGACACAGGAGCAGACGGGTGCCCGTGGGTGCTGAGACACGGACTTGAATGTAGAAGTCGGGAGGGGTGTGCGTGTGTGCATGGCGGCAAACGCGTGCGCTTGCGTGTTGTGGTACACGTGCCCACAAGAAGTGTACAGCGTGTGTGTGTGAGAAGCTGTGAGCATTTCCAGCCTCTCTGGGGTAGACTTAGAGGTCACTTCCTAGTTCGTAGTGAAAGACAGGATTCGACCTCCCCGTCCTCCCCAGGCCTTTGGAGGAACAGAAGGTGTGTTCACACGGAAACTGGCCAGCTCTGGCCCCCAGTGCTGTGACGAAGACGGAGGAGGGAGTTGGAGGACAGAGCCAGTGGCCCCAGGAAGATCAGTGTTAAGAAGGAGAGAGTGTCCCGGGAGAGAGGACAGCATTAAGGGTAGGTAGACAGGCCCCTGGGGACAGGTTGGCACAATGGCCTGAATCTGAGCTGGGAGGTCCCAGAACTCAGCAGGAGCCAGGGTGTTCAGATGGTGTTCCAGGGCCTGGTCCCTCACTGTGCTAGCTGGGTCTGGTACTTACCAGCTGTGTGACTGACTGCAGGGGCGTTGCCTTATTAGGGATAAAAATTGTACCAACTCATTGGGTGGTTGTATAAAGTAAGTGAATTTGTACCAGTGAGCTGTGTGGTGAGGTAAGCAAGGCTATTTGTCGTTCTACTGCTCCTGTAGGCGGCCACCGGTGTGGCCCAAAGTTGTCGGTGTTTTGCAAGTCACTGAAACCTCTCTGGGTGCTGCTGGTGGCTGCTCCAGCCTTGGGTACCACTCTTGCCTTCACGCAGAGACATTTACATCGAGCCTTGCCCTGTGCTGTGGGCAGAGTACAGGACGCGAATGTGTGGCTCTAGGGCACTGGCTAGGTCCGGGTCCGGGTCCGAGGAGCACCGCTCCTGCCCCCCGCAGGTAATCGGCATTCAGGTGAAGTCTGAGCTGTAGTTTGGGATCAGGAGTGGTAGATGGGCAGAACTTAGCGACACCTGCAGTTCTCATCCAGCTGGAGGCCATGAAGCCAGTGCATTCTGCAGAGGCTTCCCGTAGCACGGCACAGAGCCAAGGGCGGGGACTGTGGAGCCCCAAAGACCTGAGTTCAAATCCCACCTCTGCCACTTACAAGCCGCGCCTTAAGTGCCCTGAGCCTTACTTCCCTTTTGTCTAAAAAGGAGGTAACAATGACTGCCCCTGCAAGTGGACTGTGCTGCCGGAAACGAGGAGTGTGAGGCATCTGCCCCAGTGCCTGGCATGGTCGGCATCTTGTAATGGGAAGTGTTCATCGTGAAGGGACAGGAACGGTAAATCAAATCATCCCTGTTGTCCAGGGGCTCCCAGGAGGGTGGGGGAGACAGAAACACGCACAGAGTAACTTCTGATCCCAGGTAGGCTGTGATAGGTGCCAACCAGAAGCCCAAACAGTGTGGTGGGAGATGAGGGGGGGAATGAGTTCAAGGCTGAGGCTAGAGGAGCTTTGTGCTGTGGGGACAGGGGTGGTGAGAGCTATGGGTTAACCTAATAGGAAGGAGGTCTGGGAGAGAGATGGAGGAAAGGCTGGGGGGAATTCAGGGTCCCCCCAGCTCTCACCTCCCCTCACTTCGGCAAGAGGCACCAAGCTGCCTGCAGTATCCCCTGCTGCACTCCAGATTTCTCCCCCGGGTCCTTCGGAGCTCCCCTCACCCCTCAGGGCTCTGATCTCCTCCACCTTATTCAGCTGTTCACCTGCCTGCTAACCTTGGCGGAGCCTCCCAGGGGTCCCCTACTCTGGTGGAACGATGCAGAGTCCAAGACTGGGGCAGGAGGTGGGGTGCTGGCCCAGTGTGGCCATGGCCCCCACACCACCCTGCCCACCTCTCTATCTTCTCCCAGTCTCCACTCCTCTCAAGTCCTGCTTTCCTGCTTTGGCCTGGTGTCTGTGCTCTGTGGTCCTTTGTCACACTGGGTTTTCCTGGTGCTTTTCCTTCCCTCGGGACCCCCTATGTGGGCCTGGCCTCAGCATGCAGCTTTTTCTTCCTGGGCTCTCCCTAGCAGAGCTTTCCTCTTTCCTCCTCACTCCCCTCTCTCCTTTCTCTGCCCACTATCCCTGCCCCTCTGTGTGGGTGTCTGTCTCTGGCTCTATTTCTCAGCCTCATTTGCACCTCTGCTGGCCTCCTCCTCGGCGTGTGTGTGAGTGTGCACGCTCCTGCACGCGTGTGTGCAGCTCGGTAGTTCTTTGCCTGCCTCCACGGCGGCTGCTTAAGAGTTCACCGTGTCTGTGGTGGTTTCTGAAGTCGGGGAGGGAGCGAGATCCAAGCAGGTGGAAATCCACTTAAAAACACACAGAATCGCAGTTGTGCGTTTCCCCCAGACTGGAGCTGCCAGGATTTGGCGGTGCAGCAGGGGCAAGTCTGTGTTCACTCTCTGCCTGTGGTCAGGCCCTTCCTGGCTCCCCACGGCCCACCTTCTCACCCCACCGTGGGCAGATTCCCTGCATTTCTGCCTGGCACTAGTTTTGTTTCCTGGAAGTGGACACCAGTGCAGGGATGGGACTGAAATTTCACCGCATTTTGGGGCAGGCTGTGTTCTGTGGTGTAGATGGTGGAAGGCCAGGCTGCCAGGACCTCAGAGGGGAGTGTGCTGGGACGTGTGCATGGGCTACGGGCTAGGCCACTTGTGTGGGTCGTTGGCACCGTCTTGACACCCCAGGACATACCAATACCTCATCCCCACCTTTCAGTATAAGGCCACTAGGACACTTCCCCTCTCTTGACTGCACAGTTGTGTCCTGTCTGAGGTCTGCACCTTGCTGCTCGAGTCCCAGGCTTTCTCCTCCACTCCCTCGCATCCCCCCATCATTGCACTGGAAACTTCCAGACCTGCCTCCCCTCCCCTTCAGCCCTGCTCCACATTCCCTTTTTCCAGGGAGCTTCCCAGAACCATCTCCAGTTCCTGTCCCCAGCACTGTCCCTCCTCTCACTGGGGGAAGATGCTGTCCCCTTCACCCTCCTGGCCTGCGTCTGCCTCTGCTGGAGTCTGCGGGCCTCGCCTGGGGGTAGGGCATGCTCTGCCTCCTTTTCTCGGTGGGGGTGTCGCAAGGTAGGACTGTTGGCAGTTTGCTCACTCTCACTCCTCAGCAAATTTATTCAGAGCCTCTGTGGTGTGCCCAGCCGCCAGGCCCTGTGCCCGGTGGTGGGTCTTGGGCTATGAGTGACATAGCTCAGACTCTAAGAGTTGACTCTGGGGCTGGGCTGAGAGGGGGCGGCCGCTGGGCTGCAGTGTGGCCTCTGATATGGCAGAAGAGAGAAGTGAGTACAGGTGCTCCGAGGGAATGCATGCAAGTCATGGAAGACTTCCCAGAGGAGGTGACTGTTTGCATCAGAGGATAGGGGGAGTGTTCCGCTCACGGAACCTGTGCAAGAGTGGGAAGGGGTGACAGAAGCCTGGCACGTGCAGAGTAGAGAGAACAGGACTTGGCGAGATTGAGTAGACTTCGGGTTTCCCCTAATCGTGAACCGGGCTGGCATAGCCTGGGGGCATCTGGACGCTATGTCTTGCCTGCAGGGGCTGTTTTGGGACCAGAAAACATTGACTGTGACTTCTCTGGGCTCAGGATCTAGGCTGCCTTTCCATCAAGTTAAATTCCCAAGACCCCTTTGTTTCCCCTCCTGTCGGGGCTGCCTGCAGGGTCATTGCTTCCGTCTCCCTGTCTCTGGACAAAATGGCTTCAAACAGGCCTAAACCAAGAGAAAATGTTATTTCAAAGTCCCCAGAAATACATAACCACCTTCTTTGGCACGTCTCTGCTCAGGTTTCTGGCTGTCTCTCCAGTCGTCTAACTGCTCAGGGTAAACAGCGATTGAAACTACCATTTAGTGGGTATGTGCGAGGGACTGTACCAGGCATTGTGTTCACCTCGTCTCGTTTGGCTTTCACAGCACCCGGGAAGCAGGCATTATCATTCCCCAGTTTAGCAGGCAGGAAAATGAAGCTTAGAGCATAAGTAGCTTGGCCAAGGTCACTCAGTTAAGAAGCTACACAGGCAAAATGTAAACCTTAGTTCGTCTCCTAAACCTTTGCTCTTAGTATTCGAGCATGGAGGGATCTGTGGTCCTTGGTCCAGGCTTGTCATCGTGCAGGGGAGCACACGGAGGCCCGGATGGGGAAGTGACATGGCCAAGGTCACACCACTCCTCACTCCAGCAAGCTCCCCATCTCCTGAATCTGACTCCAGTGCCCCCCCCCCACCGCCATCCTGCCGCAGGGCCAGTCACCTCCTCACTCCAAGTGGACACGGAGCCAGCTGCTCACTGTCCTCTGGAGACGTCAGCAGGAGACCGGGATGTCCAGGCCCCGTGCAGGAAAGCTATGAATATAAATTCCATCTCTGAGCCAGAGCTCACCAGCCACCCCACTCTCAAGCCCTTGACTTGGGCTCCGGGGGCTGTGGGAAGGAGAAACGTGAGTGTGGAGAGTTTGCAGCATGTAGCTGCACTAGAGAAATGCGCAAGGATATGAATAAATTTGAATAATAATGAAGGCAATGCCTGAATTAATAATACAGGCTGCTCACCTGACCCACCCTTCTCCCAGGATCTCAGCACCTGCCACCCTAATCCTTCAAAATGTGCGTGAGCCTTATCCTTTTCTCCTTTAGAAGATGTTAGTGGGAGATCAGGTCAGCACAGTTTGGGGGACACCCTCATAGAGTACGGAGGAGGGACCCTGTTTCTAACTTCCTGGCCCCTGCAGACCCAAAGAGCTGTACCTGCACACTTAAAGTGAGGAGGATGTCTACACTGTATCATATCCTGGCCACCAGCCCACTCCTGGCCCCTGCCATCTCTTCTTCTGTCCCCTTTGTGTGCAGCATCCAATGTGGATGGATGTCAGATGTCCGGGGGGAGGGGAGATCATGACTCTCAGTCTTAGAGGAGAGGTTCTTGCTCTGCTATAACAGTTAGGGCAAACGCCCAGCTACCAGCTGCCCTTCACCCTGTGACAAGCAAAAACATGGGCATAAGCCCTGATAACTTGAGAGAGGACAGCAGGGCTGGCTGATGCGACCAGTTGTGTTTGCCCAAGGGGCCAAGGGATCAGCCTAGGAGGGCTTCCTGGAAGAGGGGGATGTGGGACAAGTTTGGAAAGAAGGGGAGAAATGGGGCTGGAGGAGAAAAACGAAGGGAGAGAGGAGACTAGGATCTGTCATGGCTTAGAGGGAGATCTTGGAATGGGGAGGGGTGAGTTAAGTTTGCTTACACACAGTAGTGATGGCAGGTTAGAGAAATTGTGGAAAGCTGGGTTTGCAAAGGGTTGGGTTTGGGGATTTGGCCCCTGCAAAGACTCCTGAGCTAGGGAGTGAAAGAAGAGGGAGGAGACCCTGAGTTCTGGGGAGAGCTGATTTTGGTTACTCGGTGTGATAGGTAGGGAGTGTGGCAAGGAAGCCCAGACCGTTCCCTTTGCTGTCCTCCGGCCTCTCAGTTCCCCCTCCTCTCCTTTTCCCACAGCCTGGCGAAGGAAGCTGAGCCCACAGCTCCTGTAGCTCGGCAGGGAGTCTAGCCTGCCCCACCGCTGGGGCTGACCAGTGCTGGTTGGAGCGGGTGCTGGGGGAGAAGAAACCCGCAATGCAATTCCCTGCTCCATTTAGGCTCCACAATTAAAGGCAATTACTCTGCAGTTCTCTAATCAAATGCTCCCGGCCGAGCTGCCAGCCGGGCAGCCATGTGTAGCTCCCACAGCCGGAGGGAGAGTGGAACAGAGTCATGTGGCCTCTCGGCTCCCACCGTGCTAGTGTGGGAGGCTGGGGGTGTGCAGGTGTGCCCACGTGTGTACACTCACGCCCCTGGCACTTGGGAGCAAGGAGCAAACACACACAGCAATGCAAGCATGCCAAGAGGTGCGTTCAGAGCTACTTGGTTTTGGATACACTCCCCGCCCAGGAAGCTTCTGTACACACCTGTGGACACGTGGACATGCCTGCCCCATGAAACCTATGCACTTGCTGGATGCATTGAAGGGAGAATTGTACCTGGCATAGTTGCATGCATGTGGTGGCTCATGTTGGCTCCCATTGGCTCACATAACTCATGTCCCACTAGGGGTCATGGTAGAATGGGCCCAAGTCCCAAGGATCGAGGGGGGGCTGCAGCATGACCAGCAGCCATCGTTATGAATGCACCACCCGTCGTTAACATGGGTGTGGGGATGAGGCAGGCAGCGGCTGGTAGAGGAACAGCCCAGGCCCCGGGGAGCAGGGGCTCAGGCTGTCATCCCAGCTCTGCCGTTAACTCACTGGGTGCCCCTGGATAAGTTACTCTTCTCCCTGGACCTCCTCTGTAAAATGAGAGGGTTGGACTAGACCCATCTCCGAGACCTTTACAGAACACTGCACCGCTTTCAACAATGTCCAAGCACTTCAGCTCTTGAAACCCATTCCTGTGGGCCATGGAGGGGAAAGGAATAAAGGGTGAGCACGTGACAGCTTGGAGGGAAGGGGCTGAGGCTGAAGTGAGCAGACACCGAGAGTCCCCCTCCCCAGCCTGAGGTGCTCCCCCTCCTGCCTCCTGCAGAGTGTGTGTGGCGGGGGGCTCTTGGAGGACCCCTCTCCTCACCCATCGCCTCACCCAGTGCTGCCTTTGGCTTTGCAGGGACCCAGACCCGCTTCAGCCAGGAGCCAGCCGACCAGACCGTGGTGGCCGGACAGCGGGCCGTGCTCCCCTGTGTGCTGCTCAACTACTCTGGGATTGTGCAATGGACCAAGGACGGGCTGGCCCTGGGCATGGGCCAGGGCCTCAAAGGTGAGCGCGGCCGCCCAGCGTCCCAACTGTCTCATCTCAGCACGCCTTTCCCACTCCCAGCATAGATTTCTGGACTTACCGTCCTGTAGTGTCCTCACCACCCTCCTCGGTGCTCCAGCCTCCCCCTCCCTGTCCTCCCCAGCTCCGTCTCTCTCCACTGCTTTCCCAGCCCCCAGCTCTGCCTTTTCTGCTGCTGCGGACTGGCTTGAGGAAGGCAGCACGACACCAGAGAGGTCAGAAGAGAGCTTCAGACAGACGGACGGACACCCTGAGGGGTGCCGCAGGCAGAGGTCTAGCAGGAGGAACGGCAAAGGGAGGAGAGAGCACGGGCAATTTCTGTGTCCTGCAAGTGTCTTATGCCGGGCTGGCTCTGCTCCAGCCTCTCTCCTCCCCCCCCCACGGGAGATGTCTGCTCAGAGGCCAAAAACTGATTTTAATATCAGCCCGAGCACTCATTTATTTATTCATTCAACAAGCCTTTATTAAGCACTGGTATGTAGCTGGTGCTGAAGCAAATGTAATGAGTCAGTCAAAAACAGAAAACAACCTCCTGTATTCTAAAGCAAGTAAAGAGACCTTTGGAAAGGCCACCTGGCAGGGTGGATGTGGGGCCGGGACGGCTGGGTTCTAGTCCTGCCTCCACCGCCTGCCCGCTGGGTGACCTCAGGAAGGGCACTCCACCTCTCTGGGCCTTCGTGCACTGAGTGTGAAACAGGCATGGTAGTTGCAGGCCTGCCTGCCCTGGAAGTGCATTTGTGAGTTTTGAACCCGATGAGGGAACGTGCTTTGCGAAAACACACTGTGAGCAGCAAAGCACGGGGATGATGTCAGTATGGGAGGGCCCTGTATATTTCCACTCTCATTATTTTTGTGGGGGTTGAGGTGATTTGCTATGGGCTCCATGTGTCAGCCCAGGTGGGGGAAATTTGTCTGTGTAGAGCAATCCGTATAAAGGAAAGCGATGGGTCTGGTGCATCCATTGATGATAGAAAGAGAAAGAAACTGGGAGAGAGAGATCAATAGATATGGAGTGAGAAGGATCGATAGCCTCTGGACAGAGGGAGATAATGGGAGGCAGCTATGGTGGGGAACAGGGGAGGGGAGGGCAGCGGAGTCAGAGGAGGGGTGGCAGCCTGAGAGAGGAAGGGCAAGGGAGACTGAATTGGAGACCCCCACCCCTGCCTCGGCCACCACGGGAAACCAGGACTCTGCTTTAGGGGCTTTTGGGGCAGCTGGCAGGGGCCCTGCCTCATCCTCCCTCCCACGGTGTAGGGGCGAGGCCGGGGCCTGCCTCGGGCTTCCCTCTGCCTTGCAAGTCCCGCAGAAGTGCCCCCAGTGAGCTCCCGTCTGTGCCGTGGTGCCCTATATTTCCTGGCGCCCACATGCTCTGCCTCTCTCCCCCTCTCCTGTTCTCCCTGCTGTCTGCCTTTTTTCGCTCCTCTTTCTTTCCTATTATTATGAGAGACATTTGTCTGCAAACAGCTTCAGAGATTTCCTCCGCTCCTGCTCCCCTCTCCGCCTCTGCCCCCTCCTGTCCGCTCCTCCAGCTCTGTGGCTCCCAGCCTCACCACGGGGGTGGTGACAACAGGCGCCCGTGTTGAGGACCTCGCCCTCTCCCCTGACCGTGGTGCACAGGGCACAGGGCACAGGGAGGAGCGCTGCTCTGGGTCTGTGTGGGCCCTGGCAGGGGATGAGGGGTGGGCAGAGGGGTGTCCTTAGGGGCGGGGCCGTCCCGGTTCCAAGGTTGGGGCTCACCCGGGGCCTCCTCCTTTCTGTTTCTGCAGCCTGGCCGAGGTACCGGGTCGTGGGCTCCGCGGACGCTGGGCAGTACAACCTGGAGATCACGGATGCCGAGCTGTCTGACGACGCCTCCTACGAGTGCCAGGCCACCGAGGCCGCCCTGCGCTCCCGGAGGGCCAAGCTCACCGTGCTCAGTAATGACCCCAGCGCCCTTCCGCGCCTCTCCGTGTCCTCGCAGCCCCTCCTGTGCTCTGGTTCCCTCTTCAGGGTCTCATCTTCTGCTCTCTGTTGCTGGCCTCCTCCCTGCCTCCACCGTCCCGCTGTCCCTGGTTTTCCCTCCCCAGCTCCTTCTTTACGCTTCCCCCAAAGCCAGGTCCAGGTAGGAGGGAGTAGAGTGGGACGCAGGGCGCTGGCTGGACTCGCTGGCGGTGTGAGGCCCAGCGTCCTCTCTCTCTGCCCCAGCCTGCGCCCAGGCCACTCAAGGACAGGGCTTTCGGCTTCTGGACACAAAGCTGTGGGGACAAGTCCCCGCGGGAGCAGGGAAGGGTGGGGTGATGGAAATGAGGGTTCTCCTGTCCCAGCTCTCCTGGCAGACGGGCTTGTTGCTGAGGGAGCCCCTCCTTCTTGCTTCTGCCCCTCTGCTGCCCGAGAGCCCAGAAAGGGCCTCCTTGCTCCTTCCCTCCCTCCCGCTAGCTGCGTCCTTTGCTCCCCCGGCCTCACCCTCCTCTCAGGTTCACCTGGGGGCTCCTCAGGGTGCAGGGCTGGAAGGGACGGGCCTTGGGGCTGAGCTCTGAGGGGCTGTGTCTGGATGGCTGCAGTGGGAGGGCCGGCTCTGGAAGCCAGGCGCCTGGCAGCCACCCGCTCACAGGGGGACTGAGCAGATGTCCCTCTATGGTAACCCCCGAGGCCATTTGCATAATGAGGGGACTCTCTCCTGCACACAGTGCCGGAATGAGGCCAGCGCCTGCAGGCCCCCTGCCCACCCTGCCCACTCGGCCCCCTCTGTCTCTCCCCAGGCCTCGCCCCCGCCTGCCTCTGGGCCCATCAGTCTTCCCGCCTCTCCCTGCTGCCTTGTCTCACAGTGCCTTGCCTCCGCTGTGCTTTCTGTCTGTGACCCTCTGCCTTCCCTTTTGTCATTGACTCTGTCCCTGTCTTTTATCCTGCCTCTTTTTCCTCCCCCTAACCTGGAATCGCTGAAATGGGGGGAGGCGCCAGGAGGGATGGGAGGAAGGAGAGAGAAGCTGAGCCGAGTGAGCCTGGACACAAGGAAGTTTCATTCTGTGGGGGAGGGAGGTGAGAAGGTGACAAGCTGTCCTGGTGTAGCAGGAGCAGTCCTGGACTGCTGGGGTCAGGAGACCTGGGCTCCGGGTGCTCCTTGGCCATTTTGGCACCACGGCCATGAAAAGGTGATGACCCCTGGGCATGGCTTTCCTCACTGGTAACGTGGCACAATGACATCAGCCTTTTCTTAGCAACTGCTGCTTTGCTGCACAGGGACTTGTAAACTGTGAGAGTGGGCGAATGTGAGGCGTCAGAGTAAGTGAGGACTGGAGGGACCCAACGGCCGGTTTCTTTGGCTGTACAGGCCCTGGAGGACTGGGATTCATGGCCGGTGGATGACTTGCTTTTCCTCTCTAGGACTAAAATGGGAAGAATTGGCAAGGAACAGGATTGAGGTTAGAGAGCAAGAATTGGAGGGTGAACATGGGGTGCCAAGACACCGTCTTCCATCCCTCACTGGCGGGGGGCAGCCCTCATGCTGGACCAGCCACTCCAAGGGAACCACGAGATGCTTAGGAAGCCTTGTCCCTTCTTCTTCCTCCTAAACTGCCTCTATTTTGGACCCTGGAAGGTGCTACTTCTGCCCTGGAGAACGCTCATCCTCATGAGGGCTGCTTGATACTCTTCTTTTCTCTCTCCTACCCCAGCACAGGGACAGAGAGATAGAGAGAGATGAAGAGAGGCCAACTAAGCCCCTCGGTGCTGCTGGAATAAGGGCTTATAATGGCATCCAGTGGCTTGGTCCATCAAGGAAGGCTTCCTGGAAGAGGAGAATGCCAATGGGAACTCTAGATGGCGGGGGCACCTTGTTAAAAAGTGCAGGTCAATGAGGGAGAGCTGCAGGAGCAGGGGAGCCAACAGCCTTGTTGTGGGGGCATGGCAGGTGTGGATGTGTGGGCCTCACTGGCCTGCCGGGGGGAGGGGGTGGTGCTTGGACGAGTGAGAGGAGCCAGGAGAAGCCCCAAGAGTGATGGAGCTGAGAGGGAGGTGGGGGTGGTTAGTCCAGCTGCTCTTGTCTTCTCACTCTCTGTCCTCCTTGTCTCTCTCCTAGACTCGCAAACACCCTGCCACCTGCAGCAGGTGGAGGCAATAAGAAAGCGTGACATTTTCTGCATCCCTTCCTGCTTACCCGCTTGCCTACAGCCTTTGCTCAAGGCAGCAGGGCCCAGAGACTGGGCAGGGCAGAAGTGAGGAGTGGGCTGTGCCCAGTGGCTAGTAGCAGCCTCCCAGCACACCGCCAGTCCCTTACACTCACCTTCTCCCCAGCCGTGGTCTCCAAGCCCCTTCCTCCCCAGCTCCCTAGGCCAACCTTCTTCAGAGAATGGCCTCTCCCATTCCTCCTTACGGTCCACACACCTGCACCCCCTCATCACCCCTGGTGATAAACAACTCGCAGGCTGCCTGAGGAGCCTGGCTTAGGGGTTTGGTGGGCCTGGCCCACACCCCAGCTCACCCTCCTGCCTCTGAGCACATTTGCTTAACCTTCTTGAGCCCCAGTTCCTTATCTGTAAATTGGGGTTAATGGAATTTACCATGAAAGGATTAATGAAATATACTTCATGGTACGGGTTAAGTGAAAACATGTACACGTGGCACGTTGGCCAACACAAGGTGAACATCCAGCTGAACGGCAGAAATTATTGTCAGTCATATCACAGTTTGCAGGTGGCTTCACACTCTTGATTCTTGTTTCACTTCCACAATAGCAGCTCTAAGGAATAGGTGTCAGTGTTATTTTTGAAATTTTACAAACAAGGAAACTGAGGCGACAGGCACGTGGGCATATTGACGTGCAAATCATAAACTCTTGTTCATAAACACATGCACATCTGGACTCGTGACCTCTAACAGCTGGCTGAGCAGACACCTCAACAGCTTTATTTTCCTTTGCCCCAGTAGAGAGGACAGGGATAGGCTCCTGGAGGATGGGCACAGTTTGGAAAACCATAGAGCAAGGTAGGCTGGTGGCAGAGGTGACAGATGGACGGTCTTTGCGTGAACAAAGGGAATGGGAACACCGCAAGGGCAGGGGAGACGGATGCCTTCCCCTCGGGGAGACTCCGCATGTCTGGGCACACATCTGGCATGGGATCTCCTCAGGGCTGTCCCCACCCAGGACCTTACTCCTGGTGTGACCTCAGAGGGACCCAGGCAGACCAGGAAGCCCTGAGTGGTGGCTCTTTATCCGTCTCTCTCCACCTTTTTCTACTTCTGAAGCTGCTTCCCGCCCCCATCCCCAGACCTGCACCCATCTGGCACTGGAACCAGATACACTGGGATCTAGGAGGAGGGGCCAGGATGCAGAGGATAATTAGCCTGGCCGGAGTTGGAGCCACTGCTGGCTCTCGCCCCGGTGGTAAGCTCACACATTCTGCCTGTGACAGTTTATACACAATATCATATCCGACCTTCGCAAGGGTCCAGTGAGTAGGCATCGTTCTGTCTCTGATGAAGAAACTAAGATTCGGTGACTTTAGGGACTCACCGAGATCACACAACAGGTAAACAAGAGTGCCAGAATTTGCGGCCGGGCGCGGTGGCTCACGCCTGTAATCCTAGCTCTCTGGGAGGCCGAGGTGGGCGGATCATTTGAGCTCAGGAGTTCGAGACCAGCCTGAGCAAGAGCGAGACCCCATCTCTACTATAAATAGAAAGAAATTAATTGGCCAACTAAAATATATATAGAAAAAATTAGCCGGGCATGGTGGCGCATGCCTGTAGTCCCAGCTACTTGGGAGGCTGAGGCAGCAGGATTGCTTGAGCCCAGGAGTTTGAGGTTGCTGTGAGCCAGGCTGACGCCACGGCACTCACTCTAGCCTGGGCAACAAAGTGAGACTCTGTCTCAAAAAAAAAAAAAAGTGCCAGGATTTGCAACCAGGGCAGCCTCAGTCTAAACTTCATTCTTTTCCCGCCATATCACCTGGCATGCAGGAGTTGAGCAGAATGGCAGGACCGGCTGCAAGGTTTCTATCTACTAGAAGCCCCAGCGTGGAGACCTCCATTTCACAAACTGAGGACAGCCCTGCCCACCCACCACTGGGCTCCATGGGCCACCCAAGGTCTCCTCTCTAGGGTTCCTTCTAGAAAGCTCCATCTGAGTCTTTCTTTTCTTTCCCAGAAAGAGGCAAGCAAAATCCCTTCTCATTTCTGGTTGAATCCTGGGTGGACCAGAAAGATTATAATCAAAATCTTTCTGCCTTTATATCATCAGTCACTTATTCATTCATTCAGCAAATAGCCCTGAACATCTGTTATCACCCAAGCTCTGGGCAGCTCTCAGGGAACTTGCCTGCCCTCAGGGAACTTGCAGTCTGGGTCACTTCAGCATTTGAAAGCCTTGGGGATGAGGTGGGGAGATAGGGTAGGGAGAGGCCTCCTATTTGCTAGCATCAGACATCAATTCAATTCCTTAAGCATTTATTAAGCACCTACTTGGGTCACATTCTAGGCACTGGTGACCATATAAACATTAGTGAGACAGGGTCCCTGCTTTTCTAGGGGATAACAGTTTTGGTTGAGGTGGGAGTAGATAAATTTTTATATGTAACACAAATCCAAGGTAGATGGTGCGAAGAGCTCTGAGTGACTGGCTGGGAACACCATGGGGGCCTGGGGTGGTGGCAGGGAAAGTCTTGTGCATCAGCCAGGATTTGGACAGGATGGGTAGCACTTCAACAGGAGCTGTAAGGGGAGGGCATGCCACATGGAAAGAACTGTATATGGAAAGACAAGGAGGTGAGAAATTAAAGGTCTTGGCTTGAGAATCCTGGGTTGGGAGGCAGAGGAGCTTGGAACTCATGCCCCAGGCAGTTGTAGCCATTGAAGGTGTCTGAGCAGGAGAGTGGCACAGTCTTAGCTGTGCTCTAGGGAAATAACCTGTCAGCAGTGTGACATTAGGTTGCTGCAACAGGCCTGTTCACCTGGCTGCCTCGGGGCGGAGGAGCAGACAGGAAGGGAGAAGCCTGTGGGGGTAGCCACTTTTCCTCACCCCCCCCCACAGTGGGGGCTGTACTCAAGCCCTGTGATAGCCCAGCCCTTTCCTGAGCTTGTGGCCACCTCCTCCATCTGTTCTGTATACGCTTAAGCAATGGTAGGGACATGTAGTACCAGAAAAGAGTACAAGCTAGGAAAGAACTAACAGGGTCTGGGGAAGCTTGTGAGCTGGGGACCTAGGGCGAAGCCACCACAGGAGCAATGGAGACAGTGATTGTGAGTTAGGGGGTAGGGTGGCACCGCCCGCCAAGAGGTGGACGTGCAGAGGGAGGGATGCCGCCAGGGGCAGGGGGTGGGTCATCAGGGCTGACTTGGCTTTGCTCTCCCCCGCAGTCCCCCCGGAGGACACCAGGATTGACGGAGGACCTGTGATTCTGCTGCAGGCAGGCACCCCGCACAACCTCACATGCCGAGCCTTCAACGCCAAGCCTGCAGCCACCATCATCTGGTTCCGGGACGGGACACAGCAGGAGGGTGCCGTGGCCAGCACGGTGAGCCCTGGCTGTCCCCCTGATCCTCCTGGGCCTAGATCTCCTCCTCACCTCTCCTCTCCCACAGGGGGTGGACTGCAGACTCGGGGGGGACACAGAAGCAGCCTTTGAGGTCATTTGGTCCAACCCACTCATTATACAGTTGGGAAAATTAAGGCCCAGAGAATTGAATTCCCAGGTTCACTGTACCATTACTAAGACTAATAGTCATAATAGCTGCCATGGATTAAGCAGCACCTACTGTGTGCCAGGCACCATGCATGCTAAGCACTTTATGGACAGTCTTAATTCTCACAGGAATCCCATAAAGAAGGTGTTACTTCAGTTCACACAGGAGGAAACTGATGTTCAGAGAGGTCAAGTGACTTACCCAAGGTCACACAGCTGGCAAGCTACAGAGCTGGGATTTGTACCTGGGTTCGACTGTGCTCTCTCTCCCCTGGTCACTTCAACCCCCTTTCTTCAGCATCTAGTTGGCACATCAGCCAAATCATCACAACTAAAAGTCTGGGGAGGCAGGGACTATTGTATGCATTTTATCAATGAGGAAGCCGTGCCAGAGAAAGGCATCAAGTGACTTGCCCAGGGTCACATGGCAAAGTGGACAACGGTGCAGTGGAGTGAAAATCCAGATCACCTAGTTGGGGTTCCTTCTGCAGCCATGGGCAAACGTGTACGTGTGCCCAGCCCTTTGCTAGGTGCTGCAGGAGATGCTTCTCAGCGTGGAGAGAGACGTGTTCACCTGTGTTCCTCGTGTGACCCCAGGGGGCACCTGGATTCTGGCTTTAGCTCTGCCCTTATCACGCTGTATGACCTTGGACAATTCCCTTCACTCTTTTTGGGCCTTAGTTTCACCATTCCACAAATGATGGTTTGTCCTCAGTGGTGCTACCCTTTTTACAACCAAGAACTCTGTTATTTCCCTCCAGCCGGGCTATGTGTTTTGAAATATTTTGGCAACGAAACAGGTTGATTTGTTAATGGCCATTTGTCATCCACCCCCTTTTTTCACATTTACTAAAGACAGTGGAGTTTAGGAACAGCAGAAAGGAGCCAGTGTTACCATACTGGCCTGGTGCTGCTCCAGGCCAGCAAGATACGTGCCAGGCCATCAAACTGCAGGGCCTTCCTTGGTTAATTGTGTGGCTTCCCTTAGGCAGTTTGCAATGTAGAAAACAGCTCAAGAGGTCCGGTGACCATATTCGGGGACCTCAGTTTGGGTGCCATTGAGGCAGTGTGAGACTGAGGCATGAGTCCCTTCCCTGCTCTCAAGGAGTTTATAGTTTAGCAGGAGAGACCAAGCAGCGGACCACTCACTCACACACGGTGCCTAGGAGCAAGGCTGGATTGCCCAGAGCTGTGTGCAGGACAAATAGGCTGTAAGGGGCACAAGTTCAGGCTGGGAGAGAGTCCTGAGGGCTGTGCTGGCTGAGGAAGATGTTCCAGAAGAGGAGGGACTTGGCGCTGGAGTCACGAAGGGTGAACTCTAACGGAAACTGTGGACTTCAGTTAGTAATAATATATCCATATTGGTCCATCAGTTGTACAGATATATTGCCCTAATGTAAGATGCTAATGGAGGGCCGGGCGCGGTGGCTAACGCCTGTAATTCTAGCACTCTGGGAGGCCGAGGCGGGAGGATTGCTCAAGGTCAGGAGTTCAAAACCAGCCTGAGCAAGAGTGAGACCCCCTCTCTACTATAAATAGAAAGAAATTAATTGGCCAACTAATATATATAGAAAAAATTAGCCGGGCATGGTGGCACATGCCTGTAGTCCCAGCTACTCGGGAGGCTGAGGCAGAAGGATTGCTTAAGCCCAGGAGTTTGAGGTTGCTGTGAGCTAGGCTGGGCACTCACTCTAGCCTGGGCAATAAAGCAAGAGTCTGTCTCAAAAAAAAAAAAAAAAAAAAAGATGCTAATAGAGGAATGGTGAGGCAGGGGAGGAGAGTATATGGAAACTCTATACTTTCTGCTCATTTTTCTGTAAAGTTAAAACTGCTCTAAGCAATAGTCTATGAGCTGGGTGCAGTGACACACACCCGTAGTCCCAGCTACTCAGGAGGCTGAGGCAGGAGGATCACTTGAGCCCAGGAGTTGGAAGCCAACCCGGACAACATAGCAAGACCATCTCTCTGAAAAAAATAAATAAATAAAATAGTCTGTTACTTTAAAAAAAAAAAAAAAGAAAGCAAACATGGGGAAGACATTGGGAGGAGGAAAGGGGGCTGAGCTTTGGGTTAAAGTACCCCTCCAGGCCAAGCCCAGCTCTGAGTTGGGACACCTTGTGAGCAGGGGTGGGGCTTTTGGGCTGACCATGTCTCCCCCCCTTGTCTCACACCAGGAGTTGCTGAAGGATGGGAAGAGGGAGACCACCGTGAGCCAGCTGCTCATTAACCCCACAGACCTGGACATCGGGCGTGTATTCACCTGCCGCAGCATGAACGAGGCCATCCCGAGTGGCAAGGAGACTTCCATCGAGCTGGATGTGCACCGTGAGCGGGGCTGGGACTGGGTCGGGGTGGGGCGGAGCAGTATGGGGCGGTGAGGAGGGGAGGAGAATAAAAGCAGCCCTTTGAGAAGCTCAGAATGAGGCTCCTCCCCAGGCCCCAGGGCAGATGCTCACTTTCTCTTAGATTCCCTGGTTCTGAACCAGGGGGTGCTAAGAGCTGGAAGAAGGGGCACTGGCTATGGATGGAGTCAGGCGGTCCTGGGTCTAAACCATGTGATTTGGGGCAATGATTTAATCTCCCCGAGCCTCAGTTTCCCGTTTCTGTACACTTGCAGAGAATAAAACATGAGTCTGCAATCCCTTAACCTGAAGCGAGGCTCTTCGTAGTCTTTTATTAAAACTTAATAGTCTTGCGTTTCACTGCAGATGAATTAACGTGTGTGACTATGGAGTGTTACTGTGCACAGCATTACCTTTCTAAAATTTGAAAAATTCCAAATTTTGAAATGCATCCTAGTCCCAAGGGTTTCGGATAAGGGACTGCGGACCTGTGCCTGCTTCTTGGGGTTGCGAGCATTAAATGAGATGCAGTGTGAGATCATCTGGCATGGGGTGTGCTCACCTGGTAGGTGTGCAGTAAATTCCCTCTGCCCAGGGAATTGTGGGGCATGGCGGCCGTTGGGGATGCCCCTACCCCATCCCTTTAAGTGAGCCAGGCGACCCCACACTGACCCCTAGTGGCCACAGTGGCTCATTAATCCCTTGAATAATTTGTCCTTTGGTGCCATCCTTGGTGGTCACCTTAGCTGGCCCCCTAGAGGCTCCGTGTGGAAAAGGGGAGGAAGACAGCTTATTTATTGGAGCTGCAGTAACACTGCAAACTCGAATTCCCAGATCCCCCTAGAGTGGTGAGGTCTGAGTATATGTACTCAGGAGGAAAGAAGAAACTCAAGGGACAGAAACCGAGACCCTGACTCCCTGTCCCCTACTTTGCAGACCCTCCTACAGTGACCCTGTCCATTGAGCCACAGACGGTGCAGGAGGGTGAGCGTGTCGTCTTCACGTGCCAGGCCACAGCCAACCCCGAGATCCTGGGCTACAGGTGTAGGGTCGTGGGCTGGGGGCGCTCTGGGGTGTGATACTGGAGAGGGCCCTGAGGCTGGGCGGGGGCTGGGGGGCCCGGGTCACTGGATCTAGTTGGGAGGGTTCAAGCCCTGACCCCCATTCTGTGGTGCCTCCTCCCCCAGGTGGGCCAAGGGGGGGTTCTTGATTGAAGACGCCCATGAGAGTCGCTACGAGACAA
>VSMD01068909.1:0-10446 GCA_008750895.1 Mirza zaza
CTGTTGGTCCTGATACTGTAGTCCCACTGTTCCTAGAAGTCTCTTAAGCATTATTTTTGAAAAAATATTTTTATAGATGAAATACTCAGGCTAACCTAGTGGACGTGATCTTGGAACTTCCATGATTACCCACTTAAAGATCAAAGTATTATATGCTGTATGCTTAGTTGTTCGTGCTATGAAGGCACAAATGCTTTCTATGTTGGCATTCATTCCTATTTTACTGTGCGCTGATGAATGTATGCTGTGTGCTGGAAATTGACTCAAAGATATCCTGTTCTTAATAGCATGTTAAATGTGTTTGTGCATGTTTGCTGAAAATCCTTTCCATATAAACCAGTTTGTTAGGTTTTCTGTTGGGGTAAGTAGGGACTCCTAATTTCTTCTTCCTATCAAAATCTCTCCTACCAAGATGGTGTTCCACCGGTCTAGCTCAGCATGAGTAGGAGGTAGTAAACAGCTTTGCTGGTCATCTGTCTGCTTTGGTTTAATGCAATGTTTGGTAGAATATTACGTATCAGAAAATATATATATCACATCTCTAGATAGAAGAAAAACATAGTAGTTCAATTCTGATATGTACCCTTGATTTTTTTTTTTAAAGTAAAAATAAGAATCTGTACTGACTTTACGCTGGGTATTCTGGTTTTAAAGGATGAGCTATGAACTATGTGTTTTTCTGTACTGATGTATTGCTTATTAAATACTTTTGTACCATGAGTAAAATTTGAGGTGTTTTGTAAGAACCATCATTCTAGAACAGTCAATTCCTTTGTGCAATATAGCCACTGCCATCAGAGTATTACTGCTTTGCTCCCCAATCCCCTTTTCTTTTAAAGGCTAGTCAAGTGAAACAGTGGGAGTGGAGATGGAACAAAGAAATCTGCAACTGGCTGTTGTAAACACTATTGCACTCAGACCAGCCTGCTTTGGTTCTATAAAACCATTCTCAGAGCCAGCTTTTTAAAATGCCACCTGTCCTGCGCTTGCTTTCTCTTCCAGCTCTTCTTATCAATGGGACTGTCCACCACAGGCCAGGGATGTGGGGGGCACTTGGTAAGACCTGTTGAGCAGCCTGCCTGGTTGAGAAAGGGCAAGTGAACAAGTCCAGAGATTAACTGATGAAAACAGAGCAAGAAGAAAGGGAAGTTTCTACTCATGAAAAAAAAAGCAAGCTTAATATTTTAAGTAGGCTTTCTGATTTCTTTCTTTTTTTTTTTTGAGATAGTCTCACTCCATTGCCCAGGCTAGAGTGTCGTGGCATCAGCCTAGCTCACAGCAACCTCAAACTCCTGGGCTCAAGTAATCCTCTGCCTCAGCCTCCTGAGTAGCTGGGACTACAGGCATGCGCCACCGTGCCCAGCTAATTTTTTCTATATATTTTTAGTTGGCCAATTAATTTCTTTCTATTTTTAGTAGAAACAGGGTCTAGCTCTTGCTCAGGCTGGTTTTGAACTCCTGACCTTGAGCGATCCGCCAGCCTTGGCCTCCCAGAGTACTAGGATTACAGGTGTGAGCCACCACGCCCAGCCCATCTCGTTGCATTTTAATTGTTCCCACGTTTTTCAAAAGGACAGAGGGTGCCTAAAAATGCTGTGTGGTGGTGGAAGAAGGAGCCCAGCTGGCTCAGATGCTTTCCTGTCTGCTGTCACTGCCGGCTCTGGGCATCTAGCGTGGCCAGCCACCTTGATTATGTGGCCTCTGAGCTTCACAAACTTGTGACATTATTGAAATCTTATGCCCAAAGCAGGGGTGACTAAGTTATTGTTAGACTAGAACGCTTGAGAATAAAAGGCAGTGCCGCTGCGTTTACACCAGCACAGACGGCACGGAGCAGGACTGTTCCAGACAAAGTAGGCAGGAAGTACGGGTGGCCCATGATTAGCCTGTGGTGCTGAGTGACTCCAGAAACTGAACTGCCCTGTGATAAAACACTTCAGAACCTTTATTCAGTCACCTGCAGCTCCCTGAAATTTACAATCCCCTACAACTGTGAGTCCCCAACAACTTCTCCAAATCAGTTCTTCCATCTTTTTGTACAAAAAGAAACAACATAATCACTACCAACACATGACAACTTACCCGGCAAGGTCTTGATCCCCTCCCTCCTTCATGTCCCATGAGCCTAATCAACAGTGGCAAGGCAGCAGTTGGCAATGATGTCAGCCTTTCCCAAGGGGAGTGTTATAAAGACGGGCTTGGGAAAGGAAGGAAACCTGGATGGGCCTTTCCTCATAGAGAAGTCACTTAAACTCGATCTGCTTTAAGTAACCGGTCTGTCCGCCGTGCTGGGAAGGAAGACCATACTGTCAAAAATCATAACCCTCTTCCTACAAGTGACATGGCTCGGGGCAGGTTCGGGTCGGAGTTCCGTTGTAAGGAATTGGAATGGTTTCGGAGCCTGCAGAGCTCTTCTGGAACAAAGACTAAGGTGACACGTGTTGCTGGTTAGGCTTACACTACGGCAGGTCAGGGCTGCAGTCGTCGTTAGTGCATTTAGTGCTGCCGAGAAGGGCGGGCCCCAGCCTCGGACGCTAAAGTCCTCTAAAAACAAGGCAGAGACAGTGGCCCCTGGATCCCCCGTCACCTTCCACTGAATAAGGGGGCTGGGGACGAGGTCTCGGGCGTTGGCCTCTTGCCAGCCCGTGCGTGTGCCAACCTGGGCCTGTTTCCTCAGGAGCACGGTGAGAGCTGAGTCTGAGGAGCGGAGGAGGGAAAGTATCGTCCCTGCCGGGCTGACTCCTTGTAGGGCTCCCCAGCCTCAGGCTTGCGGGGTGACCCAGCACTGTGACCCAGCGACAGCTTCAGCCCCAGGGTGGGCCACGGCACAGGTGGTCTAGGCATAGCCGCCGGCCATCTGACTGGTGGCCGCGTTGCTGCCCACTCCTCGCCAGGCCTGGAAACTGAAGAAGGCGCTCACGCCGTAGGCAATCATCACCAGACACGCAAAGAACTGGAAGACAGGAGAGCAGGGCGTGGCTGAGTCAGTCCGAGCCAGTACTGGGTACTGGGAGCAAGAGGGTGACAGTGACAAAAGCAGCAGGCCCAGACCGTGAACCCTGAGTAACAGCCCCTCAGTGAACCGGACGTTGACGCCTCAACCTTGGCCTTACACACTTGACAGCAGCCTGTCGTGGGGCTGATGGGCACCAGCTTCTGGAGATGCCATCGTGACCGTCTAACAGGAAATTAAAACCACACAGGCAAGTTGTGTCAGATTGTGAGAAGGGCAACCATAAGAGTGACTGAGGGGACACCTTGCTGGGATTCAGATTTAGAAAGACAACATTCAAAGGCCACCCTGGGAATTTTCTGGAACCAGTTCATACCGCCATTCTCATACCTACAGCCATATTCAGAAGCTCCATGTCTCCGTCCCTGTGACTGAATGTGCTAATTTCAAAACCAGTCTCACGAGGAAGAATAAAGAAACCCAACTGCTGGTCTAGACCCTGCCCTACCCTGGTCTCAGCCAGACGAGCCTATGACTCAGCGTCTCCGTGCCAAAGTTTCCTCGTCTGTCAAGAGGGACAGGTACTCTCCTCCTCACTGGGGGTCACAGGATCCTGGAGGAAAGGGGTGCGAGGCCTCGCGCAGTGACGCGTGCAGGCGTGGAGGGGACCGCGGCACCACTGGCCACTTGCCATGCGTCCGCAGTTGGGCTTCATGGGAGAGCCCGTGAACTTCCCGAAATGGTTTAAACCAAAATGTTTTTGCATGTGCACTTGGCAAAGGCAGAGGGTCCCTGGTTTTTAACAGATTCTCCAAAGGCACGTGACCCTACATCAGCATGGCATAACTGATTTACGACAAAGCTTAACAGCTACCCTAAAACTTCCACTGCCCACCACCCGCTGTTCCCCAAGCATTTTGGTCCCTCAGGTTTTTCTGTGAATTATGGGAGCCCGAAAGCAGCCTGGCTCCCCTCCGAGACCCGCTGAGAGTTCAGGTGACAACTGCTCAGGAGGTGGCAGGTGCCCGGCCTCAGACGGAGGGAGCTGAGCGAGCTCCGGGCAGAGGCGCTGGTCGGGCCCGCGTCCCCTGCAGGCTGCGGGGCCCAGGGAGCATACTCACTGAGGCGGCCGCACGCTGGTTGTACTGTCGCGTGCCCTTCAGGGACGTCAGCTCGACTGCCGCAGAGCAGGTGATGAAGGCGGTGATGTAGAGGACGGTGGCACCCACATTAAAGATCATTAACTGCAGGAGGTCAGGGCGGGAAGTGGGGGGAGAAAAGCCTTAAGACACGGGGGGACGGAGCCGGAACCTCCCGGCTCCCACCGGCACACCCCTTTAGTAGCCAGGGGGTGGGGACGCAGGCACGTGGGGCTTTCTCCCCAAAAGGACCCCAAAAGGCAGCAGTCCCCCTTACCTAAGGCTGAGAGTGGGAGGGGAAATGATGGGATGGCCTACAGTGCTGGGGACAGGCCAGGGACAAGTCCCATGAGGCCAAACCCACGCCCCACAGCAGAAGGCCAATCTGTGACCCGTCTCTCTGAACCAGCTAAAGAAACATGGGCCGCTGGGAGCGTGGCCCAGGGCCAGCCCAGGCCCTCCGAGCACCACTGCGGGGCCCGGCTCCGAGGCTGCTCCCAGGGTGGGGTCTCACGTGCCTCTCTGTGTCTGGGGGAGGCATCTATGCCTACCTTTTGGCCACATCCTAAGCTCAAGGCCCCGAGCGAATGCCAGGGTGAGGACAGCAGGAGGACCCAGACACCCCTGGCTGGACACCTCGCCCAACTGGCAGGAAGGGGCCCTCGGCTGGCCACCAGGCCCTGCTCCCCTATTCCACACACTTGGGTCTGTTAGTCTTCAAACTGGCAGCCCTTAAACAGTTTGCCCCATATACTTTTTAAAAATTACCAACACTGGCCAGGCGCGGTGGCTCACACCTGTAATCCTAGCACTCAGGGAGGCCGAGGCAGGAGGATCAGTCAAGGTCAGGAGTTCAAGACCAGCCTGAGCAAAGGCAAGACCCCATCTCTACTGAAAATAGAAAAACTGAGCCAGCTGTGGTGGTGGGCACTAGTAGTGCCAGATACTGAAGCAGAAGGATCGCTGGAACCCAGGAGTTTGAGGTTGCAGCACGCGATGATGACGCCACTGCACTCTACCCAGGGTGATAGAGCGAGACTCTGTCTAAATAAATAAATCTTCCCCGAGAGCCCAGCGACCCCTGCAAACACCGCCTGGCACCTGCCGGTGACGTGGAGATCTAACAAACCCATTCTGTCTTGAGGATGACTCACGTTTCCTCAGTTTAAAAAGTCATTGAATTGCAAACAATGACGCCTAGTCCCAGCCTTGCTTGTCTTACAATCATGTGCCTCTCTTGCCTCTCTGCTCACTGAAAGCCTCAGACCCCAGCTGCGGGGGTTTTCCGGGTCAGAGAAAAAAAAAAACCCAGCAGCTTTCTGTGTCTGGCCGGGTACTTCCTGTGTCCGCTCTCAGCCCCGTGTCCTGGGGCAAACCTGGGACCCAGCCTCTCGCCCGGTCACGGGGCCTCGCCCTGGCGGCAGCTGGGTGCACGGGGGCCCGGGTGACTCCTGGCAGCCCACCCCAGCCCCAGCCCCAGAGGACAAGCCCACACAACACAGGCTCAAATCCCAACCACCCACAAGAAGGAGAAATGTTTTCGAGATTCCAAGTGGCCTCTTGTGCATCCACTGAGCAGCCCCTCACTTCTGCCCGCTGCCCAGGACAAGGTCAAGCCTGCGTCCTTCTTGGCTCATGGTAACCAGAAAAACCGGACCAGCTGTGGTCAGGGAGGACGCCAGCCACCCCACCCCCACCTGGCCACTTCTCATTAGGGACAGCCACTCTCGGGGGTCAGCCTGAGCCACCCCCTGCGTCCCCACCCAGACTCACCACCAACGGCCAGGGCACCATGTACAGCTTCATGTACAGCTGAAACAGGTAGATGACGAAGAAGATGATTGTCACCAGCCAGAGGAAGACAGCGACGAACATGACCCAGCCGTAGGCGGGGTACAGGTGGTGCGGGGTGTCAGCGATCAGGGCCCACACCAGCAGCCCCAGCACCTGGGGGCGAGACAGGGCAGAGTCTGCCAGAGCCGTGGCCTCGTTTCTCCTTTGGTCAAGAAGTATTGATTTGGCCCCTGCTGTATACCCCTGTGCTGGGGCCCTGGCTTGGTAACTCATACTCCTCTTTCCGTTCTCAGCTAAGATGTCAGGTGCTCCAGGACACCTTCCCGCTCCTCCAGTCTGTGTTCCAGAACATTCTTGCATGTTCGCATGGCCTCCCAGGCTTCCACCATCCAAGACCGTCATTCTGTTTCCTTCCCCAGACCCTGAGCTCTCCGAGGACGGGGCAACGGCCATCTGTCACCACTGCCCCCTGTCCCCAACACCCAGTACAGGGCCTGGGCCCTGCCTGCTGAAAGGACGATCAAGTCACTGTCACGTCCTTGAGGGCTGGTCACAGCCCCAGAGGTGGGAAACCGATGGGTCCTCCTCCTACCTAGGCCCAGCAGAGAACGTCACAAGGGCCTGCGGGTGACCTCTCGCCTGACGCCCTGCCCTCTGCCTCTCCTACCCCACACCTCTGACTCTTCCTCTTCCAACTGCCCTGCTCTATAGATGTTACCATCTTAAAGGTGACACCGGCCTCAAAGACGCCAAGGGACCTGTGTGTCACACCATTCCCACGTGGCAGGATGGGCCCTGGCATCCCAGCCGAGTGGAGCTACTTTAAGGACCCGTGAGTTCACGTACAGCAATGGGCACGACGAAAGTGTCCGCTTTTGCTTTTGTTTTTCCAGAAGAGGCCAAGTCGCGGCCGGACTGCACAAGCGCCAGCCAGTATGGCCACAGGGAAGTCTACACAACAGGTCCGCTGACTTGACTCGCCTCATGGGGCCCAGGGAGGGCCTGCTCTGAGGCAGGGCCTGGGACTCAAGGAGGCCCCACGTGGCACCTCTCACGTGGCTGTCCTGGGCCTCTCTAGCCTTCCTGCCCTCCTCCTTGCTGGCTCCGTCCTCTAGAGTTTGGGGTCCTCCCTTCTCCACGGGGGCATTCCCTGGAACCCCTGGCCACTGAGGCAACGGCAGGATCTGCCCTGGGGCTTTGGAGAAAGGCTCCATTTTTGATCAAGATGCAGGGAGGCGTCTCTCTCCTTCCCCAGGGCCAGCATCCAGGCACGTGCCGCCAGCTCAAGGACAAGTCAGTGGGATCCCAGAGAAACAGCCCAGGAGTAAGACCCCCCCCCTGCTGCTTATCTTTGGAGAGAAAACGTGCCCCTGGCCGCTCGAACCAGCTGCGGGGCTGCCGCAAGGAACCGGGCACCTGCCAGGCACCCCAACCCCCCCGCAGCAGCCCCCCAGGAACCGGAAGGGAAGTTTCTGCACGGGTCCCCTACACACTGCCCTGCGGCCAGGACAGCAACGGCCTGCAGCCCCCTGACAGTCTCCTGCCTCCTCTTCCTGCCCCTGCCCGGAGGTCTGTCTTGGGAAGGGCGCGGCCCACTGGGGAGTGGCAGGTGGGACGCTGGGCTTGGGAATCAGGGGCCGGGTGGCCGAGCACCTTCCCCTGTGGGGCCACACCGGGTGACACGAGTGAAGCCCACGCCCTAGAACACGGGCCCCACAAGGAGTTCTGTGCTTTGCCTATTGCTGGATCTGCAGTGCCTGGCACATGCCATGTGCTCCGTACACACGTGCTCCGGCACGCATGATCCCACTCCTTCATGTGCAGGGTAGGGCCAGAAACCTGCCCTGCACAGTTGCCAGGTATGTCAACCTGTGACCTGCTCCTGCCTTGTCTCCTCCTGCCTACGGAAGGGGGGCTCAGGTCCAGGGAAGGCGTCCTCCTCTCCAGGCCAAGTTCCCAGGGGGCCCCGCCCCACACAGCACCCTGCCAGCCTCCGCTGCCCATCGGTGTTCTCTGCCAACCCCTGCCAGCAGGCTGGGTGAGGGCGGGGCAGGTGAGGACGTGGGGACAGTGGCTGCAGGCATACGCCAAGCTGGGGGCAGAGCCCTCGACTGAGGGCCCAGGGTTGGTGTTTCAGGACCAATCCTGACGCCCGGACACAGACACGCCAGGGAGGCCACAGGCCCTGGGCGCGGCCAGGGGCTGCAGGGGAACACACTCTGGGAGCCGCACGCCCAGCACCTTCTCCAGGTGCGACCTGGGCACACCAAGGCCAATTCTATTTTCTCATTTAAAGCAAATTCCTTACGGGCCTCCACGGCCACCGTGTGGCCTGGTTCCAACTGTCCCAAAGGACGCTGGAAAATGCAGTGAACCAAAAATCAACAACAGACCAATTCCGGTTTACGCCAATGTACACCTGTCAATCATCTGTACTGTTACTCACAGCCTCGGTCTCAATTAACCTGACGCCTCCCACCGTGTGCCAGGCATGAGTCACCAACCCCGCCTTCACCAGACCCCAGAGGTCTGGACTATTCCTTATGCCCAGTTCCCAAACAGAAGCTCAGGAGGTGCCCGAGGTCACCGGGGGTAAAGGGCAGGGCAGGACTGGAACCCAAACCTGTCCCTCCCGGCAACCTACGACTAGTAGGTTACTTAGTGCGACTATGAGTTATTTAGTGATGTGGGAAAACACAGGCACGTCAGCCGGTACCCGGGCTCTCCCCGCTGTCGCTGTCCCTGCCCTGCACTCCAGCCCCGCCCCTGGCTTCCAGATCGGCAAGCAGGGGTGGGAATTTCTAGCATTCCTTCTGGCAGAGTGGCTGGGTGGCCTCGGCTTCTGCCCTGGAATGAGGAAGGTCCACTCCTCCTCCAGAACCAGACTGACTGGTTCCTCCCTGTCCCTGAGCCCCCAGCAACCCTGCTCAGGACAGGGCACCCTCCTGACCCCTTCACTGGTCTGGTGGCCCTGCTGGAAGCTACAGGGCACGCCACACCCTCCCAGGCAGCACCCAGGGGGCCAGGGCACTCGTGCCTTACAGTGGGGTTACCCCTCCGTTCAGCTAGGGGGACGGCAGGAGGCAGCTGGGGCAGAGGGTGACACAGAAGGCCCTGACCCTGCCACCTGCCCCCAGGGCTGTGTCCAGCCTCCTCTACTCAGAAGGCTCGTCCCACAACCCAGACACCATCTGCTCGCAGCTTAGCCCCTGTGCGTGCGTCTCTCTGGGCCCCTACGTCCGGCAAGCCTACTGAGAAGGGGGACAGGGGACAGCACCGTCACAGCTGCACTTTCAGATAAGGGGCCAAGAAAGATCTCACTGGCCAGGTGACGAGTGACCCCAGACCCAGGGAGGTGGGGGAGGGGATGGGAAGGAGCCGTGTGGTGTCTGGGAGCATCTGCCTTTCCCTCTGGGTCCCCATGCGGGTCCCTCCTGCCTACACGTCCCCCGTCCCCATGGTTCTCGGTAGGTGTCTGCACGTACATCCGTGTGTCTCTCTTATACACACTCACAGCCAAGCCTCATCCTCCCCCGAGGCCCTGCAAGGCCTCCCTGGGCAGATGCTACGGATAAACAAAGAGAACTGTCTGGAACCCTCAAGGGTGCTTTTTCTTTTTTTCCTCGGAAAAGCTGAAGAACTTGGATCAGGAACTTTCTCTTTAAGCGAGGGCCGCGGTGTCAAGCGGCACACATTCACGAGACCTTTGCACGCCCAGAGAATTTCTCAACAACCGGGCAACAGAGATGTTTCTGTTAAAACCACCCGCAGGGCCAGAGAGGACGGACTCGTCTCGAGTGCCCGACCCAGAGGCATTCCTCGCCCAGCTCGGCCCTGCCCACGGTGACAGCCAGACGGGCCACTGCCTGCTGCATGCCCTTCAGTGACTCTGGGGAGGTGTTTCCTCTTCTCTTCTGTTGCGGGTTGACGTGTTTAAGTCCTGACCCCTGGTGCCCGTGAATGTGACAGTATCTGGACACAGGGTCCCCACCGACGCTCTCAAGATGAGGTCGTGCTGGAGTGGGGTGGGCTCCTCATCCAACAAACGGTGTCCTTGCTAAGAGAAAATGTGGACACAGAGACCCACACGGGAGAACATCCGTGGGGACAGGTAGAGCCTGGAGCGTCCACCACCCTCGCTCGCCACCAGCTCGGAGAGCGGCAGGGGACAGGTTCTCCCTCAGGACCATCCAACCTGCCAACACCTGGATTTCAGACTTCTGGCCTCCAGAGCCCCAAGACAATACATTCCTGTCACTTTAAGCCACTTGGTTTGTGGTACTTAGCTACAGCAGCCTTAGGACGCAAATACATTTTTCTTAGCTACTCTTTGAATCTGGGTGTCATGATCTTATTTAGCTGTGTGATGTTGGCGCCAGGCCTGATGGAAGGTCGGCCTATCAGCTCCTTGGGTTCAAGCTCAGGCCCTGCCAACTTACTAGCTGTGTGACCTCAGGCACGTTGCTTAACCTCTCTGTGCCTCAGGGTCTTCATCTCCATAATGTGCCCACTGGCCAGGCGCACGTGCTCACACCTGTAATCCTAGCATTCTGGGAGGCC
>VSMD01068912.1:0-56564 GCA_008750895.1 Mirza zaza
CTCTCTCTTTCCCTCCCTCCCTCCCTTTCTCTCTTTCCCTCCCTCTCTCCCTCTCTCCCTCCCTCCCTCCCTTTCTCTCTCTTTCTTTTTTTTCCAGCATATTATGGGGTACAAATGTTAAGGTTACGTATATTGCCCCTCCTTCCCCCCTCGAGTCAGAGCTTCAAGCGTGACCATCCCCCAGACGGTGCACATCTCACTCGTCGTGTCTGTATACACCCGTCCCCTGCCCCCTCCCACCTGCCCGACACCCGATAGATGTTACTCCTGTATCTCCACTGAGGTGTTGATCCGTTAATACCAGTTTGCTGGTGAGTCCATGTGGTGCTTGTTTTTTCCATTCTTGGGATACTTCACTTAGTAGAATGGGTTCCAGCTCTAACCAGGAAAATACAAGAGGTGCTAGATCACCGTTGTTTCTTAGAGCTGAATAGTACTCCATGGTGTACATACACCACATTTTATTAATCCACTCATGCATTGATGGGCACCTGGGTTGTTTCCACATCTTTGCAATTGTGAATCGGGCATCAATTAACTTTCAACGAACTTTCTTTCAAAACAACTTCAGGCCACCCTAGTCTGTGCATATGCCCCCAAATGCAATTGTATCGTTTGTATGTTCCCAAATAAAGCCTTCTGCTTAAAGTAATTAAAAATAGAACTGCCATATGACCCAGTAATCCCTCTTCTGAATACATGAATATATACCCAAAGGAGATGAAATCACCACCTTGTGAAGATATTTGCACTCCCATGTTTATTGCAGCATTATTCACATAGTCAAGACATGGGAAAACCCAAATGCCCACTGTCAGATGAATGGATAAAGAAAACGTGGTTCATACACACAATGGAATACTACTCAGCCTTGAAAAAGAAAGACATCCTGCCATTTGACATGACACAGATGGACTTAGAGGACATTATGCCACATGAAATAAGCCAGACACAGAAAGAAAAATATTGCATGATCTAATTTATATGTGGAATATATAGATATATTTTAAAAAGAGCTCCAGTACATAAAGATAGAGAATAACCCAGTGGTTAGTTACCATGGGCGGGTGGAGGTGGAGAGGAAATGGGGAAATATAGGCCAAAGGATACAAAATAGCAGAGATGCAGGATGAGTAAGTTTAGAGATCTAACCTACAACATGACAAGTAGAGTTAATAAAATTATATTAAGAAAAATTTTTCCCAGAACAAAAAAATATATGCAAACTATGTCTATGATTATTACTAAAGCAAATGCAATGTTTTTATTTTTTATTCAACGTTGTAACTTCCCAAAGTTTCTAGGTAAAAGACTGTTCAAAACTAAAAAAAATAAGAATGTGATTAGAGGGTCGTGAACTAGACATATACCAACCCTTTAAAGTGGGTGGTCTTAATGACTCCATTGCATTATCACTGAATGGTACCTCTGGGATGTAGGAGAATTTTACAATATACTTAAAATTGTATCCTAATCTTCTCTTTATTGTAAATATTCCCCTGACTAATCTTACGCTTCTGACAAATCTTAGGTCTTTTCTCCAGTTCAAACTCTGATGCTAAAATATACAGAATGAATCAATGTTGGGTGTTTGAATCAATGAGAATACAAAACCAAAGGAACCCTAAAATTAAAGCCAGGGCATTTAACATTCTCAAAAGGAATTTAAACAACAGTCTTGGGCTTCTTAAGTTCAGTTACCAAGTTTCCAAGCAATAAAGCAAGGTTGTCGATTCTATTTAAAACTAGAAAGTTCCGAGCTGGGAAGTTTATAAACTAGGTACCTGGAAGTAGCAATGCAGAAGGAAAACGATGACTGATCTTAATTTTAATAAAAAGGCTCCAGTCAGTACATTTTTCATTTTTCCATGAGCGTAAACAGCATTTTAACTGGGGAAATTCAGTTAGAATGATGTATTACTATTTCTGTCAATATAACTTGCCATTATACCAAAGCCAACCAATAGAAATGCTATGACAATTTAAGAAATGCAAGACAAACAGCAATCACATGAGGAAATTATAGCAGAAAGTGTGATCCGATTTTCCCCCTCATTCCCATGGTCGTTAGAAAACTAGATTGAAACTGGAGTGGATCAGTGTACTCTAATAAAATTTTAAAATATTTTCTGTATTTGTCTTCTAACATGGCGTATACAATACAAACTCCAGACACTATGTATAAAAAAATCGAATTATACAAATAACCTAGGCCACACTTTTTCAAAGCACCCGATTTACCCGGAAGGAAATTCCACATTTCACCAGAAGAGGCTGAACACTCTTACAATAGAACACCGGCAAAAGTGGATGTCAGCAGCTCCGTGTTAAACATCTGTGTTGCGTTCCCACAGCCAGAACGCCTACCGCATCCATTATTTTAAACCATCGTAAATCAAAACTGTGAAAGAGGAAAATAAAAACTTACAGCTCCTTTGCAGTAGAGTCGTAACTTCCCGGACGGAGTGCGGACAATCACTGACATTCTTTTCCTAGCGCTGAAAGAAAGGGGTTTCCCGCAATATGTCATCATACCAAGCATACATGCATGTAGATGCTTGTCATGCCTTCACATGGTTTCATAGTCACAGTGAAAAAATACATCTGACCAAATTATGAGTCCTAACCTTCCACATACACAAACTATCCCCTGGGTGTGCAGCCGGGTAACATTTGAAAGGTACATTACGCTTTTTTTTTTAAAGCACCAGAGTATCATATACTGCCCCAGTGGGATAATTAATTGACAAAATCGCTCCATAGAAACCTGCAAGAGCTAAAACCCACCAGAGTAGTAGTCCCGGTTCAACGTTTTCAGATTTGAAAAACTTATTTAAGCCAGTATCTTAAAAGATGGATTCTATGTTATGGTTTTTTTTTTTTTTATTAAAAACAGAAATGATAATCAATAATAAAAAAAATCAATTTTTATTGAAAGCGACTGATAATCAATGACACCAATCACACCTAAAGGCAAGCACCAGTGCTTTAAAAAGTAGTTTAAGCACTTAAACAACTATCGTTTTTCAATGACGACTAGCAAAACCACTGGCAGCATGCAGAAAACCTAAGTAACGCCAGCAAAGTTAATAGGCTAATGAGCACAAACATTTTAACACTGTGTTGGTGACGTAAGCTTAATCAAAACTGTGAGTCAGACGTGTACTATCTTTCGACGAGTTAGTAAGAAGAGAAAGCAAGTAACACTGGACAGAAGAAATGGGCACAGCATTATAGAGGTTAGAACTCATTTTGACCCATGCATTTACAAGCAACCTCTATAGAACTGTGGGGAAAAAGGACTTCTCGAATGTCCGGATCTATTTGTTTTTCCTTATAATATTCTGCTGCCTCTAAAGTACAACACGAGGACAACAGTTAATACTGTGCTTCCCTGAAAATAAGACAGGGTCTTATATTTATTTTTCCTTAAGACGACACCCTAGGGCTTATTTTCAGGGTATGTGTTATTCCTTTTAAGGACGGTACAACCATCTACATTGATTCCCACAGAGCGAAGTCGTCTTCTTCTGGAACATCATCCTCACTCTCCAGACCCCGAATCCCATCCTGAATGTCTTGCGACTCTGTTTCCTTTAGAACCACCGGCCCCGATCTCTCCTGTGGAGCACTAGAGCTCTCACGGGGCGGATGAGAAGGGCTGCTCGTGTCCTTTCCCGCTCTGCGATGACACGCGTGGGTCGTGCAGATGCGCTGCGCAGCCACGCCCGTCACTAGGGCTGATTTTCGGGGTGGGGCTTCTATTGCGCACATGCCCAGAAATCCTGCTGGGGCTTATTTTATGGGTAGGTCTTATTTTTGGGGAAACGTAGTATCTTATCCATACAAACCACAGAGCAGATGTTTTCTTACCTGGTGAACTCCAGGACATTGAGCAGTTCGTATCTTTCTTCCTGTCCAAGCTAGGAAGAAAAGGAATACACGATTACATACAGTTGTAAGTGCCTTCAACTTTTTGGAGATAAACCCTTGTCATGAAGTTTCACTGTAAAAAAGGACCAGCACAAACCTTCCCTTCTGAAATAAAGAAGGGAACTTCTTAACTTTAAGGTTGATTGAGATAGAGGAAATAAAAAGTCCCAAACAGGAGAAAACCAAAAGGAATTCCAAGTGCTTTGGAAGCAAGTCTTAGAATTAAAGCAGCCCAGATAAGAGAATGGAGGGCCTCAAAAGGAATATCCTAAAGAAAGAATTGCCCACAAACGGATTATTTGGTGTGACTGTATTGAGTAAAATATACTAGAAGTTTATGGCGGACAGTAACACAGGCAACTTAAAAAAAAATACAAGATTTCTCTTTAGAAAATAAAAAAATGTATCTTTAGGGAAGTAATTTTGTGCCAGGAAAACATGAAATTAAAAAAAGAAAATAATTACTGAATGCAACAATGTTCAGCTATGAATACTGGTATGGGTATCATAGCAGCACTAAATAATGATTTTTAAGTGAGATATAATTTATATGCAGTAAAACACATACCACCCCAGTCAAGATATGGGACATTCCCACCATCCCATAAATTCCCTTGCGCCCTTTTCTTTCTTTTTCTTTTGGCAAATAAGCAGATAAGATGCTCAGCTTTATTAGCCATTAGGGGAATGCACATTGAAATAGTAAAATGTCACTAGGTAAGTGTCAGATGGCTAAGATAAAAAACAGTGACAACACAAAATGGTGTCGAGGCTGCAGAGAAACATTTCTGGTGGGAATGTAAGCTAGCACGGCCGATCTGAAAAGCATTTTGGTAATTTCTTACAAAACTAAACATGCAAAAGTGCCCTTTTCTCATCAATCTCCTCCCCACCCGAAGGCACCTGAATCCTGTCTGAATCCTGTCATCGTAAATCACTTCTGCCTGGTCTCGAGCTGAACTAAATTAAGAGGAGGAGGATGCACTCATTTGTGCATTTTTTTTTTCTTTTTTGTTTTGCTCAACATAATGTGTTTTAGATTCATCCATGCTGATGACAAATCAATAACTCGTTCCTTTTTACTGTTTATTACATTCCATGGTAGGAATGTATCAGATTGTTTCTATTCTCCTATAATGGGGATTTAGTTTGTTTCTAGTTTTTAGCTACTATGAATACAGCTGCTATGGATATTCTGTTACAAGTCTTTGTGTAGACACAAACTTTCATTTCCCCTGGGTGACAATGTACAATCGCCGGGTCGGATTCAAGTTTACCTTTACTAGAACATTCTGTAAGGTTTTCCAATGGGATTGTACCACTTTGAACACATCGGCTAGCAACACATGATCGTCTCGCTTGCTGTACAGTCTTCATCAACACCTGTTGCTGCCACTATTTTTAATTTTAGCCTTCTTGGTGGGTGTGTAGTGGTATCCCATTGTGGTCTTACCTGCATTTCCCTGATGACTAACAATGCTTTTTCATGTGCTGCTTATTGGCTATTCATATATCTTTTGTGAAATGTCTGTTCAATTCTTTTACTCATGTAAAAAGTGGATCCTGAACACCTAACCAAAAATTGTCATAATAATTTTGGGAGTGTGAGGAAGAGCAAACAAAGGGATAGTGATTCGAGATACATAAATCCTCCTTTAACAGAATAGTCAGTGAATAAGACTAAAACTGAAAGGACCAAAACACGTATCCTTCACCACATATTTTCTGAAAATATGAGATGGTGCAAATGCTTGAAACAGCTTGAAACAGTAAATGCTTGAAACAGCTACAAGCACAGCAAGTGGCTGTTTCTGGAGTGGGGAAATCTCTATTTTATGACGAGCTTTCTGGTGTTGCTTAACCCTGGAAGCTATGCAAACGTGTTACTCCGATGAAAAGGCGTTTTAAACACACACAACTTACTGAATCTATGATCACCGAGTCCGGCGTTCTCCCCGTGAAAACAAAATTCAGTTGCCTGGCCGCTCTGACCAGCGCTCCCTCATCTGTTCTCGGAAAAGAGGTGAAAGCAAACAGGTAACGGAAAACGGTTTATCCCCAAATGCAAGAGAAATACATGAGTGTAATAAGGTAAAAATATCGCTTTCTGTTTAAAGTTCTCTCTTTTCTAGCCGACTAGTGAAATCCATTTTTTAAAAAAATTGTGTGACAATGCTGAAAAAAACGAGGGCAGTATATTTTTTTTATTTCAGCATATTACAGGGGCACAAATGTTTAGGTTATATATATTGCCTTTGCCCCACCCAAGCCAGAGCTTCAAGCATGTCCATCCCCCACATGGTGCACACCACACCCATTAGGTGTGACTGTACCCATCTCGGTAATCTTAAGTGTCTGAGATACATATAGACCCCAGAGTCATGGTTCTGAATATTAAGTCTCACTATGAGTCATAACTTCCTAAAAAGGATAATTTAAATGTAACTCTGAGTCTAGCATATTCTTCAGAAAACCGTTCTCAAAACGAATGGCACAAGATTACCTTAAGTTTTATTCTTTTCCTCCTAAAATGTCAAATATGAAGAACTAATTCTACTAACTGAGGATTCGATTTAAACAGATTTATTTATTTTCTACGTATTAATTAATTTCATGTTACATCAAACCTTTTCAATGCCAGAAGCAGGATGTGGCGTAAGAAAACGTTCACACAGTTTCTATCAATTATGAGATGTGACGAGGCTTAGATTTTTAAGCAATTCGGTGCCTTCTACACATTACAGGTGCCAGTTTAGAGTTTGAAACACTTAAAGTTCTCTAAAATGTGTTCCTTCTTTCCTAGAATTTTGCAATCACCTAATTATCCAATTTTACATTGAAAATAGGTCTAAAATCAAGCATGAGTATTAAACATTGGTAACTACGCCAATAAATGTTTTATGGGCTCTCTTCAAATGTATAAAACTTGGCCGGGCTCGGTGGCTCACGCCTGTCATCCTAGCACTCTGGGAGGCTGAGGCGGGCGGACTGCTCGAGGTCAGGAGTTCGAAACCAGCCTGAGCAAGAGTGAGACCCCGTCTCTACTATAAATAGAAAGAAATTAATTGGCCAACTAATATATATAGAAAAAAATAGCCAGGCATGGTGGTGCATGCCTGTAGTCCCAGCTACTCGGGAGGCTGAGGCAGCAGGATTGCTTGAGCCCAGGAGTTTGAGGTTGCTGTGAGCTAGGCTGACGCCACGGCACTCACTCTAGCCTGGGCAACAAAGCGAGACTCTGTCTCAAAAAAAAAAAAAAAAAATGTATAAAACTTTCCTCACCCAAATAAATACACAACAAGCTCCCTGACTGTCATTTCCAAATGCGGAAAGCAAATTGTTTTAATGTCAGATATGCTCACAATTTTTGGGCAAACATATCTTCTTTTTCCTGTTTGCTTAGATGCAAAAGTAGCCTAATAGTTTGTTCTTGGTTATTTATAAAGAAGGAAAAAAAAATTATTATATGTATGTCACAAAGTATTTTTCACTTGTGAGAATTCTGTTAAATTTCCACATAAGTCTTGTCACATGCCAAAAATCACATACACAAAGTCATGCATTTTGACACACCTATATTTAATCCTGACAGCCAAGAGTTTCTGATCAGTAAATATTTTAATCTAAAAAAACATACTCAATGTGGCTATCTTCTTTTCAAACTGAATTGATTTTTTTTTTTTCCTCGATGATCCCAAATTTTTAGGACAACTTTCCACAGAAAAATAATACTCCACAAAATACTCCACAAAATACAAAATACTTGTACCTGGAGAGGCTGCTTGATAAATGATCTTATCGCCTTCCCGCTCGGGAACCGCAGTGTGGCAGACAGCCATCATCGTGAGAAATTCACATATTATGGGTGCAGTGGGCTGCAAAAAATAAATGCATAACTCAGCCCTTTTCGCTTACACGCGAAGGATAATAAGGCTTGCCATCTATGAAGAATGTAGTTGTTAAACGCTGGGCGTGCGGGATTATAGCCAACTAAGAAGCCAACATCTATCAGCAAGAAAAAAAAAATATTTTTTTTTAACTCAAGTTATTCATTCTTACATGTTCTCATTCCTGTTGTCAAACAGAAACTGTGCAGTGAAAAAAAGCAGACAGGGCTGAATCCTGTCCTTGGGGAAACGTTCCTTTATACCTGGTTGCAATTCCCGATCCGATTTACATTTTAGGTGTGTAATCTTACTCCCCTACTTTTGCTTGGAGTGAAGATGACAGGGGGTTTCCTCTGGAATGCTCTGTCCTCCCTCTCTCCAAAAATGGGAACCCCAGCCTGGTCCATGTTTCACTGAATAAAAATAAATAACCGAGCCAACTATGTCCAGTGGACTTTTGTGGCCTAAGACAGTAAGGTGGATACTTTCTGCAAGGAGCTTAGAGTTTACAGGAGAAAAAGTGCCGTATTTCCCCGAAAATAAGACAGGGTCTTATATTTATTTTTCTTCAAGAAGACATCCTAGGGCTTATTTTCAGGGGACGTGTTATTGTTTTTTAACTATGGTACAACCATCTGCATTTATTCAAATATAGTGAAGTCGTCTTTTTCTGGAACATCATCATTTTAACTCTCCAAACCCCGAATCCCATCCTGAATGTCTTGCGACTCTGTTTCCTTTAGGACCACCGGCCCCGATCTCTCCTGTGGAGCACTAGAGCTCTCACGGGGCGGATGGGAAGGGCTGCTCGTGTTCTTTCCCGCTCCGCGACGACACGCATGGGTTGTGCAGATGCGCTGCGCAGCCACGCCCGTCACTAGGGCTGATTTTCATAGCCACGCCCACCACCAGGGCTGATTTTCATAGCCACGCCCGTCACTAGGGCTGATTTCCATAGCCACGCCCGTCACTAGGGCTGATTTTCATAGCCACGCCCACCACTAGGGCTGATTTTTCATAGCCACGCCCATCACTAGGGCTGATTTTCAGGGTGGGGCTTCTATGGCGCATATGCTTAGACATCCTGCTGGGGCTGATTTTATGGGTGGGTCTTATTTTCGGGGAAACACGGTAGCCAACCATTTTCCATGAAATGTGTCCCTGTCTAGCTCTCTCAATAAAGGGGAATGGCATCAAAATTAATAAAGGAAAATAATTTTTTCCACGCTCCTGGGACAATAAGTAAAGTGAAGTGATTGGAAAAGTAAATCAGAACATTATTGGGAAAAAAACCCTGTTCCAGTCAGAACAGTGGGCAAAACAGGCAGGGTCCTGCCATCTGAAGCTTGGACTGCAGGGAAGACAGAAGGGAAATGAATACACAAGCGTTATTTATTCATAGCGTGATAAGGACTCTAAAAGGCAAGGTGCAAATATCGTGTAACGGGCCTCGGGCGAGTCCTTGGTTTTTAATCAAGATAATGTGATGTTTAAGCTGATGGAGCTTTCGGTCTCAAGGAGAACTGAGGCAGGTGTTTTCCACCAGGCAGGCATGGGACACGGCAGAGAAGGTCCTAAAGAAAGAGACAGCGAAGCGTGTTTGAGAGCATAAGAGGAGGCCGGCGTGGCCGGAGGAGAAAGGAAGGAAAAGGAGCTCAAAGTGTGGTGACAAGGCAGGCAGGAGCCAGATCTTGGTGAGAGGACGGAGAAGGCAGAGAATGGTCTTGAGCAGGACCGTGATGGGGACTTGGTTTCCATCTCTGTGTGGTTCCAGCTGACACGTGCAACAGGAACTAGGGAAGCTTTAAGCCTGGATCGGAGGGGACGGTCAGACGGCTACAGCAGTGGCCAGCTCGAGGGGGGACTCCGGTGGTCTGGGCTGGGTGGTCTAAGCGAGGCTGAGTTGCAGCAGACGCTCAGGACAGATTCTAGCAGTCAGTATTCACAAGGGCTCGGCGACTCATCAGAGATCCAGATGCCGAGAGAGAGGAGGTGCCGGGTTTCCCCCAAAATAAGACCTACCCATAAAACAAGCCCTAGCAGGCTGTCTAAGCATGTGTGCCATAGAAGCCCTACCCAGAAAATCAGCCCTAGTGATGGGCGTGGCTATGAAAATCAGCCCTAGTGATGGGCGTGGTTACGAAAATCAGCCCTAGTGATGGGCGTGGCTATGAAAATCAGCCCTAGTGACGGGTGTGGCTATGAAAATCAGCCCTGGTGATGGGCGTGGCTATTAAAATCAGCCCTAGTGACGTTGTGGCTATGAAAATCAGCCCTAGTGATGGGCGTGGCTATGAAAATCAGCCCTAGTGATGGGCGTGGCTATGAAAATCAGCCCTAGTGACGGGCGTGGCTGCGCAGCGCATCTGCACAACCCATGCCTGTCATCGAGGAGCGGGAAAGAACACGAGCAGCCCTTCTCATCCGCCCCGTGAGAACTCTAGTGCTCCACAGGAGAGATCGGGGCCGGTGGTTCTAAAGGAAACAGAGTCGCAAGACATTCAGGATGGGATTCGGGGTCTGGAGAGTGAGGATGATGTTCCAGAAGACGACGACTTCACTCTATTTGAATGAATGTAGATGGTTGTACTGCACTTAAAAAAATAACACATCCCCTGAAAATAAGCCCTAGGGCAGGTGTCCTCAAACTGCGGCTTTTGTGCAGCAGCGTGTTTGCTGAAAGAATCAGTCACTCCTTTGATCCTGAGAAAAGATTTCCCCAATGGGAAACTTCACAATTGCAATACTTGGCCTCATCGTCTAGAGCAGGCATCCTCAAACTACTGCCCAAGGGCCACATGTGGCCCGCCTAGCACATTTATCCGGCCCGCCGGGTGTTTTTGCCACCGCTGCCTGTCCTGCTTAGCAGCCGACTTGTCCCGGGCCCACAGTGCCCACTCTCCAACGGTCCGAGGGACAGTGACCTGGCCCCCTGTTTAAAAAGTTTGAGGACCCCTGTGGGTGTCCTCTTGAGAAAAAATAAATATAAGACCCTGTCTTATTTTCGGGGAAACACGGCACCCACCCAAGGCAGCCCTCCAGTTCCAGAAAGAAAGATAACACAGGTGATGGTGTGATTTACTGAAACTGGGAACCCAGAGGGAAGAGGTGGTCTCGATCTAGGTTTCGTTGATCCTGAAGCTAATATGTTGTTGACGGCTCTCTTAAAAAAAAAAAAAAACGAGGGTACAAAAATACCCGTATGAACCTCACTCAGGGGCAGAGGGGGGAAGTCTACCTGTGCTTGAGCAGCTGCACGTTTTGGGGTAACAAGTACGACTTTGAGTTTTGATGTACTGACCTTAAAGCGACTGTGGGAATAAGTTACGGAGCTGAAACTCCAGGAGACACTATAATTTGATCTTATGGAACCTGGTAAGTGTCAGTAACTTCACAGGCCAGAAGTTCATACTGGGTAGCAGATACCTGGAATGTTGACATACATTTGGTACTGACCTATGACACTGAGCAGGTTAATTCATTCCTACAGATATTCTGAAATCGTTAATATAGTGAGTTGTTTTGTAGAAAATTCTATGGTTGTTTCACAGAGAATTCTATCATCATCTTTGAAAAGGCAGAGTATTGATTAACGACCATGTTGAATGACCAAGTTTCTAGCAACCATGAATTCATGATGGCCAAGCAAAAAGGATTCAGCCAGAATAGGTTTTGAAATTAATAATCATTAAAAAAACGATGGTGTACGTAAAAAGAGGGAAATGCGTAAACACGGAAGATAATTCGGAGAAACTTCTATTAGGTTTCATTTGTTAATGAAAAGGTAATGGTTTTACGTCGCTTACATGATTATTTTGGAGATTTTCTAGCAATGATGAATCGCTAAATGCCTTTTCGTCTCCGAACTGTGAGCTCTGCCTAAAGGGGAGAAAAAAAAAAAAAACAGAGTAAATCCAGATCATTTATACAAGCCTGCTATGTGTAACTTACTTTTAAGTAAATCATTATGTCTCCAAACCCTTAATAAATTAAATATAACCTGGCCTGCATTTCTAAGTACGGTACCACAGACTTTGTGATTGTATCCTAAAATATACTCTAAATGCATTTTAAAATGTGACATCGCATTGTAATGAAAAATAGTATTTTATAGTTCATTTTTCTGGAGTCAGATTACCTTTGCACCAACATGAAGCTTTAAAAAATGAATTTCAAAAAATATAAGGAACAAAAACAACTGAAATTGAATTTCTTCTACTTCCATAATATCGTCATTATTTTAGAAATCTAAGAATAAAGTTATTATAAAAGCAATATTGACTAATTCTTTTACTTTAGCCATATGAGAAATCTTTATAGTGATGATCATTATAATATGAAATATAAAAATGAGTAATAAACTATTTACATTTTACACCCATATCTAGCACTAATATCTGAGCAAATATTTCTGAACATATAATATTTGCTCTGTATATATAGGAACGAATCACAAAAGTGTATGGAATTTTCTGTGTTGTGACTATCCTCAGCATGTGTGGTAGGTATGTCATATGACACAAATAGAGTCCAATAATCTCTGTAAACTATCATTAATCTCATGGCCATGCAGTTTAATATACAAATATTGAGATGCAAAAGAAAAACAGGTGACATTTAAGTGGGAATGTAAAATAGAAGAGTAGAGTTCATAACATTTAGTGGAAAAAAATACATTACTATATATACATCTGAGCTTTTATGCACAGAAGAAAATGTCAGTATCCACCGAGGAAAAAATGTGTCCAATATTAAATCACTATAACCCAGAAAGCTTTTCATCACAATTTTCACAGGTTTCAAAGAGTATTACTAATGCAATATCGAGACTTTCATATTTAAAAGCCAGAAGCTTGAAAAGAAGAAAAATCACTGAAGAAAATAAAATTTGAAGAAATAGAACAGCCACAGAATCTTTAGTAAAATACGTTTTCTCCAATAAACCAAAGGAGGAAGTTAGAATGTTTATAATGAAATACATCTTTATTAGCAGGTAGCAGTTTAGAATTCTCAAAATATCCCTGGGAGGCAGATTGAACAGATTACCATCGTTATTTTTGCTCTAGTTTTAAGGATGGAGGGAAAAAAATCCAAGAACTCTTAAATGATTTATCAATGGGTTCACAGAAAAAAGTTAACACACATTCCTTCTCCAAATGTTATTAAAATAATTCATCATTTGGGGCTTTACGAAATTTCTCTATTATTAAAATGTATTCATCAATGGCTCCTAGTCATACCTTCCTACCTCTTTGGCTAGATAAATTGAAACGCCAAGGAATATTCGCAGTAACATGGTGCGTGTAGAAGCCTATTTCCTTTCCAAAGAACTCCAGACCAAAAGCCTTTACAAATCTGAAGATGTGTCTCACTAATCTCACCAATAATTCTTTCATTTCATGAATCACAGTTTCCGTGGCTGATAACAACTTTCAAATGTATTTATAACCTGGTAACTCTAGACGAGCAACTGAAATATTTCCAGGGACATATCCCATTCTCCATTCCCTGACTGGTGGCTTCTGCCATGGATACTACTCCAGGAAGAACTCTTCTCCCGGAAAGAGACTTCCTTCCCAAGATCACAAGCCAACGAGCCACCCTGTCATCAGACAGCCGGGGTTGAGGTCTGGCTCCGAGACTTGGGGCAGGTATTTGCAAGTCCCACGGAGGCACAGAGAGTCCCTGCAGGGTATAATACCGCAAGTTCCCATGCGACCTGGAGCCACTCGGGCTCTGACCAGAAGCTGGTTCTCTTGGTGCTCTTCCCCCTCTTGGAAAAAAAGCGGATCTCAACGAGGTCCCTGAAGAATCAGCTCCCGCTCCGACTTCATCTCTCTCTGCCTTTGGCAAGACACTCACCGGGCTGTCAGCCTGGGCTTTCTTTGTGCCCTCCGACTACTTCCTGGCATTCTTTTTATTATTATTATTATTTTTCAGTATATTATGGGGGTACAAATGCAGAGGTTACATATCTTGCCCTTGTCCTTCCCTCCCCCTCGAGTCAGAGCTTTAAGCGTGTCCATCCCCAAGTTGGTGCACATCTCACTCGTTGTGGTTGTATACACCCATCCCCTCCCCCACCTGCCCGACACCCCATAGATGTTACTCCTATGTGTCCACTTTGGTGTTGATCCGTTAATACCAATTTGCTGGTGAGTCCATGTGGTGCTGGTTTTTCCATTCTTGAGATACTTCACTTAGTAGGATGGGTTCCAGCTCTATCCAGAATACAAGAGGTGCTAGATCACCTTCTTTTTATTTTCATATATATATATATATATATATGTATATATCTTATTTTGTTTTTATTAGGATTTTTTTATTTTAGCACATTATGGGGGTACAAGTGTTTAGGTTACATATATTGCCCATGCCCCTCCTCCCCCCTCTAGTAAGAGCTTCAAGTGTGTCCATCCCCCAAATGTTCCACATCTCACTTGTTGTGGTTGTATATACCCATCCCCTCCCCCCACCTGCCCAACACCCAATAAATGTTATTCCTATATGTCCACTTAGGTGTTGATCCGTTAATACCAATTTGCTGGTGAGTCCATGTGGTGCTGGTTTTTCCATTCTTGGGATACGTCACTTAGTAGAATGGGCTCCAGCTCTAGCCAGGAAAATACAAGAGGTGCTAGATCACTGTTGTTTCTTATAGCTGAATAGTGCTCCATGGTATACATAGACCACATTTTATTAATCCACTCATGTATTGATGGGCACTTGGGTTGTTTCCACATCTTTGCGATTGTGAATTGTGCTGCTATAAACATTCAAGTGCAGGTGTCTTTTTCACAGAATGACTTTTGATCTTTTGGGTAGATGCCCAGTAATGGGATTGCTGGATCAAATGGTAGATCCACTTGTATCGCTTTGAGGTATCTCCATATTGCTTTCCACAGAGGTTGAACTAGTTTGCAGTCCCACCAGCAGTGTAGGAGCGTTCCCATCTCTCCGCATCCACGCCAGCATTTGTTGTTTTGGGGCTTGTTAATAATGGGCCATTCTCACTGGAGATAAGTGATATCTCATTGTGGTTGTGATTTGCATTTCCCTGATGATTACAGAGGTTGAGCATTTTTTCACATGTTTGTTGGCCATTATTCTGTCTTCTTCTGGAAAGTTTCTGTTCATGTCCCTTGCCCACTTTTTGATGGGGTTGTTTGATTTTTTCCTTGCTGATTTTCCTGAGTTCTAAGTAGATTCTAGTTATCAGTCCTTTATTGGATGTGTAGCTTGGGAAAATTTTCTCCCATTCTGTGGGTTGTCTGTTTGCTCTCGTGAAAGTTTCTCTGGCTGTGCAGAAGCTTTTTTTTTTTTTTTTCTTGAGACAGAGTCTCGCTTTGTTGCCCCCGCTAGAGTGAGTGCCGTGGCGTCAGCCTAGCTCACAGCAACCTCAAACTCCTGGGCTCAAGCAATCCTCCTGCCTCAGCCTCCCAAGTAGCTGGGACTACAGGCATGAGCCACCACGCCCAGCTAATTCTTTCTCTATATATTAGTTGGCCAATTAATTTCTTTCTACTTATAGTAAAGACGAGGGTCTCACTCTTGCTCAGGCTGGTCCTGAACTCCTGACCTCGAGCGATCCTCCGGTCTCAGCCTCCCAGAGTGCTAGGATGACAGGCGTGAGCCACCGCGCCGGGCCTGTGCAGAAGCTTTTTAATCAACAAAAATAAATAAATGGGACCTGATCAAATTGAAAAACTTCCTGGCATTCTTCACAGGCAGTGGGAAAAGCTCGTCTCCTTGCTCTCCTCTGGGCAGCCCTACCTGCTGGAGGTCAGGCGACAGCCCCAAAACCGTCACCTACGACCTGCGTGGGCTGCTGAGTGACAGACCCTTGACCCGTGCCTCAGTCTCCCCGGGTCACCCGCTTTCTCCCCTCTACTTCGATTCTCAGCTGGGACGGGCTGCCCTTGGCGAGCACGAAGCTGCAGGATTCTGCAGCAGCCTTCCTGAGCTTCTCCATCAGTTGCTCCGAACCACAGAAACCAACGGGGATGGCTGGTAGGAGGCGTCTCCAGGGTCCAGGCAGGGAGATCAATAAATGCCCGCACAGACGCCGCATTCAGGATGAAAGATAATTCTAAAATTAAATCGACTCAAGTTAACTCTAGTCCTCGGTGGCATGGGTTTCCAACGTTTGTCTCAGCCATTTCGTGTAAATGATGTTCATTTTTCTAGCCTCCAGACCTACTAGAAAAATGGAAAGAAGAAATGTGAAACGCAATTTCCAACATTGGGGGTGGGGGGGGCGGCAGAGTTCACACGTGGTGGCAGCAGGTGTCGCTGCTGAGCTAGAAAAACCTAAGAAAGCTTCAGCCCCTACAGTTGAAATCCCAGGCAGGCCACAGCCAGGGATGATTCCAGAATGGGACATTAGACTTTATTACAGACAAATATTGCAAAACTCCAGCAAGCCTGACCTTTCCATGCCTCTAAAATGACTAAAGGTGATTCCATAGAAAATCAAGGATACCTAAAAAGAAATACCTACTTTATAACACTGGCATCCTACCTGGTCAGCAATGCTTTTTATTTTTTTTTTTTCTTCTTTCAAAAAGTAGTGAAATGTGTCTTAAAAAAAAAACAAAAACAAAAAAACATGCGATGCAAGCCTTTTAAAGAGCTCAAGGATACAGAGAGGGACATGCCGCTTACCATTCATCAGGAGAGCAGCCGTAATCCTCGGGTTCAGGGACATGGCTTTGGAAAAGCAGGCAGAGGGGCAGAGAGAGAGAGAGAGAGAGAGAGAGAGAGAGAGAAGAAAAACAATCACAGAAAGGCCGGAAACATATAAACCAGGAATAAGGGAAGTACTAAAAGACAGATCTCCAAAAAGTTAAGAAAATGAACTTTTAGTTGGATCCAAAAGAATGGCGGTTAGTGTAGTAAGTACCGTGTTTCCCCAAAAATAAGACATGGTCTTATATTTATTTTTCCTCCAGAAGACACCCTAGGGCTTATTTTCAGGGGATGTGTTATTTTTTTTTAAGTACGGCACAACCATCTCCATTGATTCAAATAGAGTGAAGTCGTCGTCTTCTGGAACATCATCCTCACTCTCCAGACCCCGAATCCCATCCTGAATGTCTTGCGACTCTGTTTCCTTTAGAACCCCCGGCCCTGATCTCTCCTGTGGAGCACTAGAGCTCTCACGGGGCGGATGAGAAGGGCTGCTCGTGTCCTTTCCCGCTCCGCGACGACATGCATGGGTTGTACAGATGCGCTGCGCAGTCACGCCCGTCACTAGGGCTGATTTTCATAGCCACGCCCATCACTAGGACTGATTTTCATAGCCACGCCCATCACTAGGGCTGATTTTCACAGCCACGCCCGTCACTAGGGCTGATTTTCATAGCCACGCCCATCACTAGGGCTGATTTTCATAGCCACGCCCATCACTAGGGCTGATTTTCACAGCCACGCCCGTCACTAGGGCTGATTTTCATAGCCACGCCCACCACTAGGGCTGATTTTCATAGCCACGCCCACCACTAGGGCTGATTTTCATAGCCACGCCCATCACTAGGGCTGATTTTCATAGCCACGCCCATCACTAGGGCTGATTTTCGGGGTAGGGCTTCTATGGCGCACATGCTCAGAAATCCTGCTGGGGCTTATTTTATGGGTAGGTCTTATTTTCGGGGAAACACGGCAGAACATGAGGATTTATGGTTACTAAGCAGGCTTGCAAAGTTTTCCTTCCTGTAGCTGGGAGCCGACTTGCCTCTTATTTATTCTATGCACCAAATTCAGGATTCAGCAGGGAACATTTGAACCCAGCAGTTTAAATTGATGCCAAAGTCAACGGGAAATTAATCATATGTATCGTATAATGTGAATAAAGTGTCTCAATGAAACAAATATGCCTATACCTAGAAGCAAAGCACCACACTGATAAAATTTGCTAAATAGATTTCAGAGGTAACTTTGGCTATCATGAAATGGTGGCTCCTTAAACAGGTACATTAAAGTAAAAGGTAATTGCATTTTTATAATTCAATGGAATCACATTTTAATAGATGAACTGATATTCAAAAATTTTCACTTAAACCATAAGTCACTCATTAAACTATTCTCTGTCACAAACAGAAAACGTGTTCATCAATACTTTCTTTAATTTCATCCATTAGCTCGTGTGAGCACTAGGAAAAGTCTAAGTATTTCATTTTAACCAGCCAGTTGGGTATTCAGGTGGAAATGATCCACAGTACATGACAGAGTGGACTTCCTTACTTCCCACATTTTTCATTATATAAGACCCATCAGTATTTTTCCTTTAAGTTAAATTTATTAGGTATAGGTAGAGTTTTAACACATTGACACACTAGAAAAAAAATTTTTTTTTTTTACCTGGGGACATCGTGTTTTATTAAAAGAAAACAACCCTTTCTAATTTGTCATTTTTTAAATCGTTTTCTGTGCATGAGTTACATGTAACTCAATCCACATTTTTAGAATTAAATTGTCAATATTCATCGTAACAATAAGAACATCAGCAAGAAAGATTTTCACAAATCTGGCCGGGCGCGGTGGCTCACGCCTGTCATCCCAGCACTCTGGGAGGCCGAGGCGGGTGGATCGCTCGAGGTCAGGAGTCCGAAACTCAGCCTGAGCAAGAGCGAGACCCCCCATCTCTACTAAAAATAGAAAGAAATGAATTGACCAACTAAAAATATATATATATACAAAAAAATCGGCCGGGCATGGTGGCGCGTGCCTGTAGTCCCAGCTACTCGGGGAGGCTGAGGCAGGAGGATCGCTTGAGCCCAGGAGTCTGAGGTTGCTGTGAGCGAGGCTGACGCCACGGCACTCACTCTAGCCTGGGTGACAAAGTGACGCTCTGTCTCCAAAAAAAAAAAAAAAAAAAAAAAGATGTTCACAAATCAACTGCAGGGCGTTGCTTCCTAAGGCCCCAGGCTCCAAACCAGCCTGAGTTAAATACAACCCACAGGGCAGTCAGGGGCGTTGGAATTCAGAGTTTCACTACAGACGCAGAGTCATTGCTGTCTTTGACAGACGAGACAATAAACCCCGCTGAAAACTCATGAGACCCGTTCACTCCCTACACGTCCACTCCTCCTCTCTTTACCCTTTTATCCACCCAGCCCGGGCAGGGACCTCATCCCTCCAGGGAGGCTCTTGTACTTCCAAACATCAAACCGCTCCCAGCACGGTACCCGTTGGACCTCTGCAGTCACCGTGGAGGCCTGGCGGCCCCTTTCAACTCCCTGGTTCTCTCTCTCTTACCAAAGGGCTTTTGTGCGTGCTCAAAAGGAAGGGGCCAACCGAGCCTTTTGCGGGCTGGGCTCCCAGAAAACGAGCCCCGCACGCTGCCATGCTCTGGGGAAACTGGCGGCGGGCGGCCCCGTGTTTGGAGCGACCACTTCTCATCGACCTCAAGGCTTGGACCCCGGCCCCCGGGGACCGCGCCAGGGGAGGGCCCGGCACCGCCCAAGCAACGAACCCCCGTGCAAAGTCCTACTGACCTCACCCCAGGGCGGGGGCTGGGGCTTCTCGAGTCAACCGCGGCTTGAAAGTCCCAGAGCTCAACGGTCACAGTCCCTGGCAGAACGCTGAGCGTCACTCCAGGGCGTGACAGGAGCAAGTGACCCGCATGCACCTGCTGCTACTGAGCCTGCGAGCTTTCTCGTGATCACTGCTGCCGCGGCTCTGGGCCCCGCGTGCAGTCTGGCTACTGGCCTTCGCGCACCTGTCGGATCTATCCGGCAAGTTCTGCACGTCCGTGGTCCTCCTCGGGGGACCCTTCCCTGACCTCCTAGATTACGTCGAACCACCCAGCAAAAAGTCGACGTGGACCTTTGCACTGTGTTATGATGTTATGCTTGGTCTACGGGATTACTTAATTAGCCTCCATCACGCCCCACAATTAGACTGTAAACTTCAGGAGGGCGGGAACGACGGGAGCTCGGACTGATTGTTTTATCTCCATCATCTTCTGACTCGAATTGCCACCCGCGCAGGAGACTGGACAAGGCCGGTGGGGGGTTGTGAATAGATGGACGAACGGCGCTGATGTTTGTCACCACGGTGAGCAGTGAGGCAAACTTGTTGGTTACACTCGAGACCAGGGGTCCTCAAACTCTTTAAACAGGGGGGCCAGGGCACTGTCCCTCAGACCGTTGGAGAGTGCGCACCGTGGGCCCGGGACGAGTCGGCTGCTAAGCAGGACAGGCAGCGGCGGCAAAAACACCCGGCGGGCCGGATAAATGTCCTCGGTGGGCAGCATGTGGCCCGCGGTGCCGTAGTTTGAGGACACCTGCCCTAGACGATGAGGCCAAGTATTGCAACTGTGAAATTTCCCATTGGGGAAATCTTTTCTCAGGATCAAAGAAGTGACTGATTCTTTCAGCAGACACATAGCTGCACAAAATATTATCAAGTAAGGCTATTCGTAGACTATATTTATATAGAGAGATAAAGATTGCTTTTAAGAACTATTTTTTTTTTTTTTTTACTTAAGGAAAGTGTAAGTGATGTTTTTAATACTAATATGAATGTCCTGCTCGCAAAAAAAGTACTGTTTAGTTTGCTCAACAAATTTTTTTCTTTTAGGCATCAGAGATCGTAACTTCTTAAGCCCCAGACAGCTCATTCTAACAGTCAGGTCTACCGTGTCCGGTAAGATGGTACGTAGGCTTGTGTCTCTGTCCGATTAAGAATCCGGACAACTGAACCCAGAAGCTTCTCGCCTACATTCTTGTCGCTCAAGTCACTGTGACAAAACTGACTTATTCTCTACGGGAAGCAATTCGCTGAAAGGATACTTTAATAATGAATATTTACAGTACAATGTCTAGTTTGTAGTCATTTATAAGTGACAGCACCATTCACTACCATTTAACCACAATTATCCCCTATAAAGATCTAATGAAATGATCTAACAAATTAAAGTACAGTGTATCCGTACCACCAAGTTGGCCTCTACAAAATAATCATTCTCGGCAACTGTGCTCAAATCTTTTTATTTTGTTGCTCATCATGAATCCAATTTGGGGCAAAGGTTAAGGGAAATGAGAGAAAATTTACTAAAATTAAATGCAGAAGCATGATTAAGTGTTATTATCTTCTTATACACAGAACTAGCTAAAGTTTTTTTTCTATCACAAGTTTTTTTTTTTTTTATTTCGAAGTATCACGGGGTATAAATGTTTTGGGTTCCATGGCCCGTTACCCAGATAGAAAAATATGGAACGCTTCATGAATTTGCGCGCCAGGAAGATAGCAGGGCCCATGCTAATCTTCCCTGTCATCTTTCCAATCTTATTAGTATATGAGCTGCCGAAGTGAGCACCTAGCTCAAGCTTATACTCTCAGGAGACTTAAAAAGTCTTATTCTTCTCGCTAATAAAACACAGCAGAACTCACCTTTGACTCTGTCTAGGGTAAAACCAAGCTCTACCTTACTGCCCAAAAACGCCGAGGGCACATTAGCTCTGAACCTGCAACCCCAAAGGTCTTTGAAAGTCTGTGTTTCTGTCATCGCCTTTGGGGTGAGGAGGACAAACACCTTGCTTTCTTCAGGGATAGCAAAACCACGTTCTTTCCCTGCCTGGGTTCCTGTAACCCAAGACTGCCCAGAGGAAATCCACACAGAAAGGGGGTTGGTGCCATGTTCCCTCTTTCTATAAACACATGGCCATGGCTCATAGAGAGAATTCAGACAGCAACAGCTCTCCACATCGCTGACAATCCAACCCCAACCTGGACGTGGGGGAGGGGAGGTCGATTGACAACTCAATCAGGGTTAAGGACGCCTAAAAGCACACACGCCAACAATGCGTGATCACCGTAAGCAGTTACACAACTTAGCTTTACTCTGTGTGGCCTCTGGTATTCTTGAAAACATGACACAATATCCAAAGAGAAAACACATTCTGGTTTGTACAGTTAAAAATCTGCAAAAACAACAGAACTTCTGGGTTTTTATTTCTAAACCTTATGTTAGATTTCACATCTGGAAAAGGACCTTAGAGATCATCTGGTCTCACCATCCTTATTTTAAAGAGTGGGAGAGGCTGGTTGTGTTGGCTCATGCCCGTAATCCTAGCATTCTGGGAGGCCGAGGTGGGAGGATGGCTAGAGGTCAGGAGTTTGAGACCAGCCTGAGCAAGAGAGAGACCCCGTCTCTACTAAAAATAGAAGGAAATTAATTGGCCAACTAAAAACATATAGAAAAAATGAGCTGGGCGTGGTGGCGCATGCCTGTAGTCCCAGCTACTTAGGAGGCTGAGGCAGGAGGCTCGCTTGAGCCCAGGAGTTTGAGGTTGCTGTGAGCTAGGCTGACGCCACAGCACTCACTCTAGCCTGGGCAATACAGTGAGACTCTGTCTCAAAAAAAAAAGAAAGAAAGAAAGAAAGAAATCAAATTTATTTATTCCAAATCTATTTATTCCAAGAATAAGAAACATCCCCAAAAAATTCCGAAGAGAGGCTTGATCTAATTTTAGTTTTCTGATAGTTTCATAATCAATAATGACTAATTTGAAGAACCTGCTTATTGCTGAATTGAAAACTAGACAAAGTGAAAAAGGGTGATCATTATTAAACAGGTCACTGCAGACACACTATTATTTACGAATGAATGCAGAATTCATGTAAAAACAAACATCACCATAAACATGCTCAGCCAGCATGTTCTAAAGGACGTTAACAGCCTGAGAAAAGGTTTGGATGATATTCTTCACCCTCCGTGTTAAAGAGTCCCATGTCTCTACCTCCTTCCTATCATCTGAATTTCAAGGTTGCTCGGTGACTGCAAAAAGGAGGCATGGTAAAAGGGATAACCGTGAGAGGAACAACAATACTATTTTAACTTCGGAACTGCGCCAGGCCTGACTGCATGTTCTCACCACGCCCAAGCTGGGCTCTAGCTTTATGGCATCGTAAAGGGAAATGTATTTGTTCCTTATTGCCAGGGCTAGAGAGCGACCTTCAGTGACAATAAACACTGGAGAAACTCCTGGGCACATCCCAAGTGAAAACAATACCAAGCTATAAAACATGAAATGGACAGGTGTCTTGAAATTAAAATATCTGCTTTCTAGATTAAAAAAAAAATCCCATAATTCTCCCTTAATAAGAACTCTCAAATATATATATTTATATATATATTTATATATATATTTATATATATTTATATATATATTTATATATATTTATATATATATTTATATATATATTTATATATATTTATATATATATTTATATATATATTTATATATATATTTATATATATATATAAAAAATGGCCAGCACGGATTAAATGTGTATTTCATATTCTAATGAAAGAGAAAAAAACTCACCCATAAGCAACCCCTGCAATGGTGCACTTCTTAAACTGCATGACATTACATGTCAGAGTGCCGGTCTTGTCAGAAAATATGTATTTCACCTGGAAAGAAGTTTTACCATTTCTCATTAATATTGCAGAAGTCTTTTTATGCCAGTCTTTTACAGAAGAAAAAAAAAATCCCTTAGATTATACTTTGTATCAACTTTGTTACATTTTAGGGAACACAATGGATGCTATTAACCGAATACTTTCTGTGCATTTATCGAGGAATATATCCAGCTATTTTTTTTTTATTTTAGCAATGAATCATTTCATGTATGAATACTGGAGACTATCAACATATTAAGGAAAACCATGTTACATAGAAACATGCCTTACTATGGTCTGAAGTTCTACTAAAAAGGGCCCTCACCACTACGTCAATTTATGGAGCACTAAGACCTCTGTCGGCATTTCTCAGCACAACGAGCGATTGTAGAACTGGTGATGGTTTGTGCGATTAACTTCATGCAACATCTGAATTGGTAAGAAAAAGGATAATTCTGGACCAAATGCTATTTGAAGAGTAAGAGTTGGAATAAGGCAATGGTACAGAAAAGAAAACTCTTTTTTCAGCTAGCATGCATAAATGGATTATAAATATCCATCTATGTGAATATAGTGTGATTTATAAATCTAAAATTCCTATTTGACTAGACTCACACAACTTCACGGATGAACTTGAACTTCTCCTTCCTTCTTGGTTGAAAGCTATGAACAATTCTAATACTGTATGTAAAAAACAGCCAATATTTTACATACTAATCAGACCATATACTGAGGGACATTTCTAGGCTCATTAAGTACCTTACCCTGAGAGCAAAAATTAGCTTTAGATAGTGTTTTTAAAACTTCATTTACTGAAAAGGAAAAAAGTGTTACTAACAAATATATGTATGCTGATTATTCAAATAACGGAAAATTACAAGCCGTCTGCTCCTTTGAAGTTGCCACGTTTAGCAGATACTACACGGAGTCTGACTTCTAAATCATCAAACATCAACAAGAGCTGGGCACATGGTGGCTCACGCCTGTCATCCCAGCACTCTGGGAGGCCGAGGCGGGAAGATCGCTCGAGGTCAAGAGTTCGAAACCAGCCTGAGCAAGAGCGAGACCCCCTCGTCTCTACTGAAAATAGAAAGAAATTAGCTGGCCAACTAAAAACATACAGAAAAAATCAGCCGGGCATGGTGGCGCGTGCCTGTAGTGCCAGCTACTCGGGAGGCTGAGGCAGGAGGATCGCTTGAGCCCAGGAGTCTGAGGTTGCTGTGAGCGAAGCTGACGCCACGGCACTCACTCTAGCCTGGGCGACAGAGTGAGACTCTGTCTCAAAAAAAAAAAAAAAAAATCAACGAGAAACGGCATTTACCTGGCCAAGTTCCTCGTTCAGATTAGATGTTCGAGCCATAGCTGCAGTGTCTGTAGGTTCATAGTGCATGTCGAGATCCTTAAAAAAAAAAAAAAATCAGTAAAACAAATCATTGAATACAACTGGTAATAAGGAATTGGGTGAAATTTCAAAAGAAAATAATCCATGTGATTAATACCTTCAGTGTTTAGTAAGTCACTGTTTAACTGGTGAGCTAGATGTCATCACTCTTATTTCTTGTCATCCCTGTACCATTTCACTTGATTCTTCTGAAAGTACTTGACATAGAATATTGTATTTCCCAGTAAAGGCAGAACAGAGTGGTGGTTAGTGCCCTGCCGCCTAAGGATCATCTAGGTTTACTATCATTCCACCATTCTCTGTATACGCGTCTTATGCCAAGCATTAAATAAGTTAACACACATAAAATGATTCCGAGGGTGTCTGATACAATGTAAGTGTTTAATGATGTGAGCTAGATATCAGCAACTAAATATTGCCCCAGTAATTAGGTCTTTGAACCCCGGGAAAAATTACCCAAGAAATTCTATCTGCTTGTACTTTCTGGGCCAAGTTTCTTGCACTGCATATAACTTGCAAATAAAACAAAGGAGCTTTGCAGAAAGCCAAACGAAAATGTATAGTTTCTGTATCTATCTGTACTTGCCTTGTGTACCCAGTAATCATGAGGCTCGAATATATTATCCTACAAAAACAGTATTTTCTATAGAATATCTTATTAACAAGTCCCGGTTGTGGTTTACAGATATTTCACATCTCAAGCGAAAAGGCCGAAATCTAAATCAAAGCTAATCTTTGCCATGTCTGTATTCTGAACTAATCAGTATTCCTTCTGCAATAGGCTGTTGAGTTTAAGAGAGAGATTAAACAACTGGTTTGTGTTTAGAGAAGAGGCATGATCAGAATGGAGATTAAGTGGAAATAACATGAAATGAACAATGAAAGGAGATGTAGGATATTTAGTTAGGGAGAATAAGATAAGATAGACAAATCAAACAACCCCATTAAAAAGTGGGCAAGAGGCGGGGTGTGGTGGCTCACACCTGTAACCCTAGCACTCTGGGAGGCCAAGGCGGGCAGACCCCTCAAGGCCAGGAGTTCAAAATCAGCCTGAGCAAGAGCAAGACCCCGTCTCTACTAAAAATAGAAAGAAATTAATTGGCCAGCTAAAAATATATAGGAAAAAAAAGTTAGCCGAATATGGTGGCACATGCCTGTAGTCCCAGCTACTCGGGAGGCTGAGGCAGGAGGATTGCTTGAGCCTAGGAGTTTAAGGTTGCTGTGAGCTAGGCTGATGCCATGGCACTCTAGCCTGGGCAAAAGAGTGAGACTCTGTCTCAAAAAAAAAAAAAAAAAGTGGGCAAGACATGCAAGAGACATGAACAGAAACTTTTCAAAAGAAGACAGAGTAATGGCCAACAAATATATGAAAAAATGCTCAACATCTCTAATCATCAGGGAAATGCAAATCAAAACCACAATGAGATATCATTAATTCCAGTAAAAATGGCTTTTATCGAAAAGTCCCAAAACAACTAATGCTGGGAGGATGCAGAGAGATAGAAACACTCCTACACTGCTGGTAGGACTGCAAACCAGTACAATAGTAAAACTTCTATGGAAAGTAGTTGGAGATGGTGTAGAGATACCTCAAAGAACTAAAAACAGAACTACCATTTGGTCCACCAATCCCACTACTAGGCATCTACCCAAAGGAAAAAAAAAGACACTCTATAAAAAAGACACCTGCACTCGAACGTTTATAGCAGCACAATTCACAATTGCAAAGATGTGGAAACAACCCAAGTACCCATCAATCCATGAGTGGATTAATAAAATGTGGTATATGTATACCATGGAGTACTATTCAGCCATAAAATAAATGGTGAACTAGCACCTCTTGTATTGACCTGGATGGAACTGGAGTCCATTCTTATAAGAGAAGTATCCCAAGAATGGGAAAACAAACACCACATGTACTCACCATCAAATTGGAACTAATCGATCAACACTTAGGTGCACACATGGAAATAATTTTCATTGGAAATCAAGCAAGTGGGAGGGGAGAGAAAGGGATGGGTAAATTCACACCTAATGGGTACATTGCACACTAGCTAGGTGGTGGGCACACTTATAACTCTGACTCAAACGGTACAAAAGCAATTTATGTAACCAGAACATTTGTACTTCCACAATATTCTGAAATAATAATAAAAAGATAAGATAAAAGAATGAATAGGCATGATGCCTGAGCTCAGATATTTTGCAAGGCTATCTCATTTGAAACCAGATTAAACATTTTCATAAAAGATCCATTGAGCAGAACAAGAATCAAAGGAAGACAGTTACTAATCTCATTTAATCAACACTAATCTCATTTATCAATGAGTAAAAAGTAGTTACTAATCTCATTATACAGCTGCCTTATAAGGGAAGCCTTGAAACCTTCCACATCCATTTGTCAAGGATGTTATAAAATCTCTGTATGTTAGAAAGGTCCTTGAAAAGCATGAGCCTGCTGGATTCATCCAACACTAAAATCAGATAATTATTTGAAGTAAACACTATTTTTGAAAATCCAAATAAAATAATAAAACTATTGACGAGTTCTTTGACCTTCACAATGAGTTGCCTTAGTTTTGCTATAAGAAACTTCAATACATTTTAATTGTATTTGCATATATTTTATTAATATTACACAATTTTTCTGCAACATATCTCCTGCATGAAGTGAGCTACACCCACAGCTCATTTCAGATTTCTAAATTCCACTGATCTTTTACCAACAAATTGAGAGACTGACAGCTTAAGGTGGATCATTCATCACAAGAAGATAACGAACAGTTGCATGACTATCAGCGGATATATTTTCTAAAATCCTAACACTGTTCCTATGGAAAGACTTTAAAATGCCATGAAAAGAAAGAAACATCAAAACGGACACCAAAATTTCTCAAAACAAAAGAAGCATTAAACTTTCTGGCAGGTTAGGCCTGAGGATTTGTTTAATTTAGTCAAATAACTAGTCAATCTTTTTATTTTTCTATATCTGAGGCTCAGCTATCAGGCCTATTCTGTAAGAACAACAACGTATTTTTTTCCAAAAACATTTGGGAAATAGATGTCCAAAATATTTCTTCCAGTATTCAAAAATATTTAAGAAAAAAGTTAAGAAGAAAAATTTAAGCACAGCTGCAATTGTTTACAGTGTGGAAAAATAAACTGCAGAGGTGAATACACATGTTACCAGTAGCAAATACACCATTAACTGTAGAGTGCTTGATTATTTATGAAGCTCTTTGGTATGTCAAGAGATTCCTTGATCCATGCAACTACTATGAGACGCAGGTAAGGCATGTTTTGTCATTCCTATGTTGGCGCCAAAGAAAATAAGTTTCAAAGAAGCGACTGAAGAACGTTTTATACATCTAGTAAATTTATAATGCTAGACCCACAATCCAAATATTTTATGAATAACTCCAAACTCATGGCTCTCCTTCCCCGATGAACACTATATATCCCAAAATAGTTTTCTTGCACTAGATACCTATCTCCCCCATGGTGTCTGCCTAGTAAACTTGCACGGGTCTAAAATAAGGGACTTTGCTATAATGCTGCTAGGCTCAAAAATGTTATCTCGTATCAAAAAGGTAGGTGTGATTAAGCGTTTTTCTCCTCAAGAGACTGAAAGATCCCACTGTAAGAAAAAAGGCAAAACGAATGCACAAGGTGCTGACAAACAATAATATTCGTATTTACCCAATTTATGAAGTAGGCCTGGGTAAATTTCACCACTTCTAAGGTAACCAGCAAGCTGATAGGAATGAGATTGTTGAAAAGGATGATGAAGGTCAAGAAATTCAGTCCAAAATTGTTAGCGCCACCATCTGTGGGGAGAGGTAGGGAAAATGTCAGTTGCAGTTTTTAATAGTTTATTTGCATTGACCAGAAATTTAGCATAAGAATTTTCCACATGATACAGCATGCCCAGATAGTTAGAGAGGAACATTTTTCTGATAATATCACATAATTCACAAATACATCTGTCAAGATGGAATGCATTATTTGTGTTCAATAAAAAAGCTGTATAATAGTACTAAAAAGTGAAAGTATTACCAAGTATTGCAAATCTGGTTCTAAATAGGAAGTTTAGAAATACTAAGGATACCACTGAGGGTTCATAAATGTAAAATATCAACTGCATAAATTAGTTTTACATGAATTCTTAAAATCATTTCTAATCAAAAGCATGCTTTAAAAGCAAACAGATGAAAAAGCAGCTTCAAAAACAATCCAAAGTGTATGAGTACTATTCAGTCTTAGGTCAATTATTCTCCTGGGCAAATTATACTCTTTGTTCCCAATAATGAAAATAAAACAGCTACACCAAATATATTGTAAAGTATATGAAGAAACGAACTGATGGTAGTAGTAACAGTTCTCCTGTTGAAATAATAAATCAATGACTATAAAAATAACTCGGAATGGCTGTGAAGTTAAATAAATGCAATAAAAAAACTTCAAAAAATCAGGTTTTGCTACAAGATCTTACTAGAATTCTTCACACTTTTGGAAATTAAGTATTTATGGGATAAGTATTTATCAGGTAGAAATGCAAACTCACTTCCTAGAAATATTGGGGGGTGGAGGGTGGGGATTAATACCATAATAATAAAAGGATAAATGCTCCAAAAGGGAATTATTAATTTTTTATTTGAGACAGGGTCTCACTCTGTTGACCAGGCTAGAGTGCCGTGGCATCATCATAGCTCACTGCAGCCTCCAACTCCTGGGCTCAGGCGATCCTCCTACCTCAGCCTCCTCTGTAGTTAGGACAAAAGGCACAGGCCTCCATGTCTGGCTAATTTTTTAAATTTTTAGTAGAGGTGGATCTCACTATCTTGCACAGGCTGGTCTTGAACTCCTGGCCTCAAGCAATCCTCCTACCTCAGCCTCTCAAAGCGCTACAGTTACAGGCATGAGCCATTGCACCTGACCAAGGAACTATTTAATAGCATTTTCTCCAGGACAAGATGAACATTTAACGCGGCAGTCACTGCATTACTGAGTTCGAATGAAAGTACGTTCAGTTTAAACATTTTTAAATTATGTGAACGACTTTTTGGTACACTTTACTTAAATATAGTTATATATACATAAGTATGTATATATAGGTATGTGCATTTTATTATATCCTCCACACATACTCAATCTACTTTCTTTACCATATAGTTAACCATTTATGTTAAAAATTATTGTTGGCCGGGCGCGGTGGTTCACGCCTGTAATCCTAGCACTCTGGGAGGCTGAGGTGTGTGGATTGCTTGAGGTCAGGAGTTCGAGACCAGCCTGACCAAGAGTGAGACCCCATCTCTACTATAAATAGAAAGAAATTAATTGGCCAACTAATATATATAGAAAAAAAACTTAGCCGGGCATGGTGGTGCGTGCCTGTAGTCCCAGCTACTCGGGAGGCTGAGGCAGGAGGATCGCTTGAGCCCAGGAGTTTGAGGTTGCTGTGAGCTAGGCTGACGCCACGGCACTCACTCTAGCCTGGGCAACAAAGTGAGACCCTGTCTCAAAAAATTATATATATATATATATATATATAGTAAAAGAATAGTTTTCATTTATGTGTATCATGTTAATGGCTATATTGAGTGAATATTTTATACTACTATGGAGTGCTTATTATATTTTTAAGGATTTGAACATGTTAGAGATGCTAAACATTTTGCTCACATTTGCTGGAAAATCTCATTGAAAACAATAAAGATTAAATGCCCAGCTATCCTGGCAAGCAGGTCTTCTCTTTAGAGACAATAGGAAATCCCACAAGTCGAGATCGACTGCAAAGCAGACATACGTTCCAATAAAATAAGTGAGTGCCATGTGCACAGCACCGCTTACAGTTCAGATTGAGATACCAGTCCTTTCCGGAATGCCTTCGATTCCACACGGCTGCGCCCACGGAGCAGACGAGAGACATGGCGATCAAGATACAAAATAAAATCAAAATCTGGACGTTGGTGATCCGCTCCACGTTGGACAGCTTGAGTGGCGGACTTGTGGAATTCTGCAAAGGGAGACAAGATGAGTAATAAAAATAGCCACGAACGATTTAGGAACGTGCACTTAGTATGCTGATGAGGAGGACAGATTCACGGTATCTAGACTGGGGTGCACACATGAATACCGCACAAAACCCACGACAAATATAAGGTATCGATGGTTAACTGCATCTTTTTGTGAAGGCCACTATACCATCCAAGCTTTGTTTTTTTGTTTTTTTTTTTAAGGAAGTGAAACAGTAAGAAAGAAGAAGAAAAGGAAATAACATTCCTTCTGCAGACATAGGTTTTGCGTTGTGTCGGGTAAGATGAATTCGTTGCTTGTTAAGCAAACTGGGCATCTAGAAGGATCGACTTAGTGTCTTAGCGCGGAAGAGAGGGAGAGAAGCCGGCCTCTGAGAACACAATCAGGCAACTGGAAATTTCCAGGTATGACAGCAATGTTTAAGGGATCTCTGATTCCCAGATATCTGGCGGCGTTTAGCAATTCTGTTTTACTGGACACAGCGGCCAATCGAGTCGTCCTGGCTATCAAGAATAACCAAGGCAAGTTTCCTCGTTTGTCTCTGATGATCCAAATGGTTAGGCGAGATCTGTGCTCGCCAAGACATCCACGGGACAGAAAATTAAATGTCCTGACTACTATAAAAGGAAGATTCATGGAGATTTATAAGTGACTCGGGGTAGATTCATTAACACCAGTCCCATTTGCCTGTTGACAACATCTTCAGGCATGACCCGTGAGGGCTCTAGTGCTCCACAGGAGAGATCGGGGCCGGCGGTTCTAAAGGAAACAGAGTCGCAAGACATTCAGGATGGGATTCGGGGTCTGGAGAGTGAGGATGATGTCCCAGAAGAAGACGACTTCACTCTATTCGAATAAATGGAGATGGTTGTACCGTCCTTAAAAAGAATAACACATCCCCTGAACACAAGCCCTAGGGTGTCTTCTTGAGGAAAAATAAATAGGAGACCCTGTCTTATTTTGGGGGAAACATGGTAATTTCGAGGCTTCGCTCACTGGGGTACCAGATTATGGATATGAGGACAGACGGGATGCTATGTGTGGGATTACTCCACTCAGATACGTTGACAAAAGACTTAGGACCCAAAGACAGATAAAAATCCCACCTGCATCAGCTTGGTGTCATGTCCGGTGTAGACAACGATCCCATGAACCCACTGGGTGTTTCTCAGCTGAGCGCCTCGAAGAAGGATCTGATCTGCCCCCAGCGGGACCGTGCTAGAACAGATCGATGGTGACGTCAGAAATGACACTTCCGGAAATGCTTCAAGAACTCTACCCTGACCCCGCGCGGTTTCAAAAAGTTCCATTATTAAAATAACCCTTCTCGCACTGACTTGCAAATTTACTGATAAACGTCCAATGAACACTAAAGCATTTTGCAGCTATCCATCCTCCCGTGATTTAAAACCATACTTTCAACAAATAAGGCACAGGCTGGGGTATTTTGCGGGTTTTGCACAAGGCTGTCCGCTCTGCTAGGCTGTTGGCCGATACAAACTCACACCTGGATATAAGGAGGAACAAACTCTCACAGACGTGTTGAGTTCTTGGCAGACATGTGATATATACAATTTAATGGCTCAAGGATTCCTATGACCAATTCTTCATTTTAATAAGAAAAAAGGCAAAAAAAAAAAAAAAAAAAAAAAAAAAAAAAAAAAAAAAAAGAAAAGGCAAATATAAAGGAAAAAAACATTTAAAAACCTTCTGGAAAAGGAAAGAAATGATTCTATAAGAAAGTCTGCAGCACAATTCACGATTGCAGAGATGTGGAAACAACCCAAGTGCCTGTCAATCCATGAGTGGATTAATAAAATGTGGTCTATGTACACCATGGAGTACTATTCAGCTCTAAGAAACCACGGTGATACAGCACCTCTTGTATTTTCCTGGATAGAGCTGGAACCCATTCTGCTAAGTGAAGTATGCCAAGAATGGAAAAACAAGCACCACATGGACTCACCAGCAAATTGGTATTAACGGATGAACACCTAAGTGGACATACAGGAATAACATCTATCCAGTGTTGGGCAAGTGCCAGGGGAGGAGGGGACGGGTGTATACAGACACGACGAGTGAGATGTGCACCGTCTGGGGGATGGACACACTTGAAGCTCTGACTCGAGGGGGGAAGAGGGGCATGGGCAATATACGTAACCTTAACATTTGTACCCCCATAATATGCTGGAAAAAAAAAAAGAAGTCTGCAGAGAACACAGGACTTCCTTGTAAGGGGAGGAAAAGTGAGACAGAGGCCGCCTGTATATCCGGTGGCTTCTGTGGCCCAACAGGCCTGTAAGGCCAGCGGCTTCGTGGGCTTTGAACCTTCTTACAGGAACTACACGAATTCTAGCAGCTCAAGTAAAATCGACCCCAGCAGGCGGGTGACAACAGCACGTGAATGAACTGTTAGGAGATAGCATATTCCTAAAACTACATCTCTCATTCTGTTTTGTTTTGTTTTTTTCTTGAGACAGAGTCTCGCTCTGTCACCCAGGCTAGAGTGAGTGCCGTGGCGTCAGCCTCGCTCACAGCAACCTCAGACTCCTGGGCTCAAGCAATCCTCCTGCCTCAGCCTCCCAAGTAGCTGGGACTACAGGCATGCACCACCATGCCCGGCTAATTTTTTCTCTCTATATATTAGCTGGCCAATTAATTTCTTTCTATTTATAGTAGAGACGGGGGTCTCGCTCTTGGTCAGGCTGGTCTCGAACTCCTGACCTCGAGCAATCTGCCATCCTCGCCTCCCAGAGTGCTGGGATGACAGGCGTGAGCCACCGTGCCCGGCCTCATTCTTCATGTAAACCGCTATGCCTTTGGGACCCATCTGGAAGGGAATTCCCCCCTCCAAACCCCCTGGTGTGTGCCTCAAGATTCGGGGTACACTTCAGAGTTGGGAGGGGCCTTGGGCCTAAACTGGGTTTCCAAGAAGTTGCTGGAAAGTTGCTGGACTGAGCTCTGGACTGAGCATGCATGTCGCTCACCCACCCAGTGGAGTGTGATACACTGATGGCAAACTCTCACCCCCTCCACCCACATCTGTGTCGTTGTGCCCACAGGAATGAGGTACAAACTCTTCAAAAGCAAAATATGTGGCGGCTCACGCCTGTCATCCCAACACTCTGGGAGGCCGAGTCGGGAGGATCGCTCGAGGTCAGGAGTTCGAAACCAGCTCTGAGCGAGAGCGAGACCCCCATCTCTACTATAAATAGAAAGAAATTAATTTGCCAACTAATATATATATATATACAAACAAAAAATTAGCCGGGCATGGTGGCGCATGCCTGTAGTCCCAGCTACTCGGGAAGCTGAGGCAGGAGGATCGCTTGAGCCCAGGAGTTTGAGGTTGCTGTGAGCGAGGCTGATGCCACGGCACTCACTCTAGCCTGGGCGACAGAGTGAGACTCTGTCTCAAAAAAAAAAAAAAAAAAAAGCAAAATATGCTGCTTTTCAATTACAAGGACTCAAGAGGAGGTAGTTACTGTTAGTTCCATCACAGGTGGAATTCCAGGGCTTCTGGCATTAGCCGATGACCCCCATATCCTGAGCTACCAAAGCACGCTCACTCTAAAGGGTCTCCAAGAGCTCTGGGTGCTGTAAGATACAGAGCAAAATGTGCCACAAACACAAAGGTCTTGCGAATCTGTTTCTGCCTTTCCTATCTAATAAAGCAAGTTAGACAGATTTTATCTGCACCCTGGATCTTGGCACCATCCTACCAAGTTTCTGCTTCACGGAGTAGATTCGCTTTGGCGTCAATGTGATGGAAAGTTGATACGGAGTGGGAGCTGTCCAGCGAGGAACATGGGACTGGAGGAACACTGCTTGTATACATGGCCAAATCTACCATCAGCCTACAACCCCATATGTTCGTGGAAGGATCGCTCTGTGCGAATTTTGGAACACGTGATTACTTCAAAGATTACAAAAGTAAGCTTTTGGAGGATCTCAATGGGGATGACAGTTCAGGGCATGGATTCAACTATCCTTCAGAATCCTAACACTCGTGGGACTGCAAACTAGTGCAGCCTCTGTGGAAAGCAATATGGAGATACCTTAAAGCGATACAAATGGATCCACCATTTGATCCAGCAATCCCACTACTGGGCATCTACCCAAAAGAATAAATGACACTCTACAAAACAGACACCTGCACTCGAATGTTTATAGCAGCCCAATTCACAATTGCAAAGATGTGAAAACAAACCCAAGTGCCTATCAATATGTGAGTGGATTAATAAAATGTGGTATATGTATACCATGGAGTACCACTCAGCTCTAAGAAACAACGGTGATCTAGCACCTCTTGTATCTTCCTGTGATAGAGCTGGAACCCATACTACTAAGTGAAGTATCCCAAGAATGGAAAAACAAGCACCACATGTGCTCACCAGCAAACTGGTATTACCGGATCAACACCTAAGTGGACATAGAGGAGTAATATCTATCGGGTGTCGGGCAGGTGGCAGCGGGAGGGGATGGGTGTATACATACACAATGAGAAGACTGCATCGTTAAGTTTACAGTACCAGTATTTGGGCCAAAGAATAATCTACAAGTTATTTCCTCACTAAACAATGTGCTCAATGGCCGGGCGTGGTGGCTCACGCCTGTCATCCTAGCACTCTGGGAGGGCCAACACGGGAGGATCGCTCAAGGTCAGGAGTTTGAAACCAGCCTGAGCAAGAGTGAGACCCCGTCCCTACTATAAATAGAAAGAAGTCAATCGGACAACTAAAAATATATAGGAAAAAAAAATCAGCCGGGCGTGGTGGCGCATGCCTGTAGTCCCAGCTACTCGGGAGGCTGAGGCGGGAGGATTGCTTGAGCCCAAGAGTCTGAGGTTGCTGTGAGCGAGGCTGACGCCACGGCACTGTAGCCCGGGTGACAGAGTGAGACTCTGTCTCAAAAATAGAAAAAAAAAAAAGGGGGGGGGGAGGGGAAGTCTTCGGTTACACCACACGAATACGGTTAAGATCCAGAATTTCCACAAAAGGACTTGGGGTAGGATATAAAAACGCTACGAAAAGGGGTTTTCAGTATTGAAGCTCAGTGCCCAAGAAAACAGTTATGTGCCCATGCTTGGAAGGCATCCGGCAAACACCACGACACAGCGGACACCGTGTGTTTTCACGAAGACCGACTTCACATACCCATGTCCATCGAGCCGTATGTTTCCAACGAAATCGTAGAGATGTCTGTTTGGACCTTCGCATTCGATTCTGCCGGAAATTCTCATTAAGCTGTCAATGTCTTTTATATCTGAGGTTGCTGGTAAGCCCTGTTAGAAATTTTTAAATAAGCAAAGAGGACATTCAGTAAGTTGTGTTGGGGAAGAAGAGGAGGAATTCTGAATTCTTGCAGGTCTTAAGATCTAAGAAATCCTATTTATTTTAGAACCTCTTCACCCCGCACCCCCTTGTTCAATATTCCGTCAGATCATAACGAAAGGATACCTTCCTCTCTGATTCCAGCACAGGTTTCTAGAACAACGAGGCAGCTTTTACAAAAGTTCTAAAATGTATTTCACAGACCGTAAGCTGGTCCGCAAAGATATTTTGAAGCACGTCCCCAAAGAACCATTTGCTTCCAAAAAGAAAATTAATATTTAGCACGATACAGGCTGAGTCTGTCTTCTCTATCTAAAAGAAATGGGGTGAAAAATGGATGGAATCTATGTTCAAAGAAAGTAACGTGCTTCCCCGAAGAAAATAAGACCTACCCATAAAATGAGCCCTAGCAGGATTTCTAAGCACGTGCGCCATAGAAACCCTACCCGGAAAATCAGCCCTAGTGATGGGCGTGGCTATGAAAAATCAGCCCTAGTGGTGGGCGTGGCTATGAAAAAAATCAGCCCTAGTGGTGGGCGTGGCTATGAAAATCAGCCCTAGTGGTGGGCGTGGCTATGAAAATCAGCCCTAGCGACGGGCATGGCTGCGCAGCGCATCTGCACAACCCATGCGTGTCGTCGCGGAGCGGGAAAGGACACGAGCAGCCCTTCTCATCCGCCCCGTGAGAGCTCTAGTGCTCCACAGGAGAGATCGGGGCCAGTGGTTCTAAAGGAAATAGAGTCGCAAGACATTCGGGATGGGATTCGGGGTTTGGAGAGTGATGATGATGTTCCAGAAGAAGACGACTTCACTCTATTTGAACCAATGTCGATTGTTTTACTGTACTGAAAAAAATAACACATCCCCTGAAAACAAGCCCTAGGGTGTCTTTTTGAGGAAAAATAAATATAAGACCCTGTCTTATTTTTGGGGAAACATGCCAGCACTATACAGGCTGAGTCTGTCTTCTCTAACAAAATGGGATGAAAAATGGATGGAATCTATGTTCAAAGAAAGTCATTTCCTTCCTTCCTTCCTTCCTTCCTTCCCTCCCTCCCTTCCCTTCCTTCCTTTCCTTCCTCCCTTCCTTCCTCCTTTTTCCTTCCTTCCTCCCTTTTCCTCCCTCCCTCCCTCCCTTTGTCCCTCCCTTCCTCCCTCCCTCCCTCCCTTTTCCTCCTTCCCTCCCTCCCTTTTCTCCCTCCCTCCCTTTTCCTCTCTCCCTCCCTCCCTCCCTTCCTTCCTCCTTCCTTCTCCTTCCTTCCCTTTCTTCCTTCCCTCCTTCCTTCCTTTTCTTCCCTTTCTTCCTTTCTTTCTTTTCCACTGAGAAGGGAAATTCCAACAGGTTCTTCCTTCCGGCCAATGAGAACAGACTGACACAGAGCTCGCCCCCTCCCCCTCGGGCACCTGTGTCCAGGTGCTCTGTGATGACCCAGGTCTGCCACCTCCCAGGCCTGCCACGGGCCATTTTCATCACTTGCTGGAACCCAAGGGCATACATTTTTAAGTGCCTTTTAAAACTCTGAAAATTTTTCCGGTTGTTTTCTGCTAGAGATGGTACGAAAAGTAAACATAGAAATATAAACTATTCTCCGAGACAAATGAGGGTTTTGGAACCACGATAGAAACTATGGCTTTCTAACATGGCAAAACCAAGTAATTATTTGGGCTGGGTGCACAGGGCAAATAAATAAGCTAGCACATGTCAAAGCACTTAGAACTACTACGATTACCTGAGTGCTGGCTAGTGCATGAAGTTATTTAAAATATTACGAAGAGTAACTATACAATCAATGGGCCACGTTGCATCAGGCAAGTAAATCCGAGTCTTCCCTAATACTTAACACACCACTGGCTTATAAACCATCTATCTTCATAGTGGTTCGGTGAGAAAATATTTGCAATTAGATGTACTTCGACTCAAGACAACGGCACTAAGAAAGCAGCTCTTAATTCCCTATGATAAAACAGCAAATATAGGCCGGGCGCGGTGGCTCACGCCTGTCATCCCAGCACTCTGGGAGGCAGAGGCGGGAGGATCGCTCGAGGTCAGGAGTTTGAGACCAGCCTGAGCAAGAGCGAGACCCCGTCTCTACTAAGAATAGAAACAAATTAATTGGACAACTAAAAAAAAAAAATATATATATATATATATATATATATATAAATTAGCCGGGCGTGGTGGCGCATGCCTGTAGTCCCAGCTACTTGGGAGGCTGAGGCAGGAGGATCGCTTGAGCCCAGGAGTTGGAGGTTGCTGTGAGCTAGCCTGACGCCACGGCACTCACTCTAGCCTGGGCAACAGAGTGAGACTCTGTCTGGAAAAACAAACAAACAGACAAAAATAGCAATGATAATATAAGCCCGTATGAGCTCTGCTTACCTGTCTAATCTTCAGGTTGGTTTCACCGTCCAAGTTAGAGGTTTCGATGTAGCACATGGCTTGAGGCTCACTGTGGTGGGGGTGGGGGTGGGGTGAGAAGAGCAGAGGTTTAGCGGAGGGAGGCAGGCATGAGAACAACACCTAATATTTAAATGCCCAGGCTCTTCTGAACCCTTTCCTTCTAGACACAGTGGCTGTCACCTAGCTTCCTGACAGCTTTCAATCTAACAGCAAGAGGCAGTGAGGCAGAGCCCATGCATGACAACTCATGCATCAGCTTTGCAGCCAGAGGAGCCCAAAAGCCACTTCCTGACAGCAGCGATCGGTAATGGCCCTTGAGGTGATGCAAATGATTTGTCACATCTCATTTAAATCGTTCAGACACAACACAGCCTGCATCCGGAATGTAAAGCAGTTTTGTGTCCAGACTTATCTTGAGCTCAAAATACATCCAGTGAGATTTCAGGCTCACTGCTCACATGGCAATTGGTGAAGAGGTTGATTAGAAAATTCCAGATGGCCTCGTCTACAAACTTGCATTGACTCCCTTTTTAGCTATGATGATGGACGGGAGTCTATCAGAACCCATAAAACTGAAATTTTAAGGTTACTTTTGAAAACCGTATGAACAAATTTCCCAGTGGAAGTGGATAGGCACTTTTCTCTCTTTATATTTTCCGCTTCTACTCTCACAGCAGCAAAAGCTAAAACTACCGTGTTTCCCCGAAAATAAGACCTACCCATAAAATAAGCCCCAGCAGGATTTCTAAGAATTTGTGCAATAGCAGCCCTACCCCGAAAATCAGCCCTAGTGATGGGCGTGGCTATGAAAATCAGCCCTAGTGATGGGCGTGGCTATGAAAATCAGCCCTAGTGATGGGCGTGGCTATGAAAAATCAGCCCTAGTGATGGGCGTGGCTATGAAAATCAGCCCTAGTGATGGGCGTGGCTATGAAAATCAGCCCTAGTGATGGGCGTGGCTATGAAAATCAGCCCCAGTGACAGGCGTGGCTGTGCAGCGCATCTGCACAACCCACGCGTGTTGTCGTGGAGCGGGAAAGGACACGAGCAGCCCTTCTCATCTGCCCCGTGAGAGCTCTAGTGCTCCACAGGAGAGATCGGGGCCGGTGGTTCTAAAGGAAACAGAGTCGCAAGACATTCAGGATGGGATTCGGGGTTTGGAGAGTGAGGATGATGTTCCAGAAGAAGATGACTTCACTCTATTTGAATCAATGGAGATGGTTGTACTGTGCTTAAAGAAAACAACACATCCCCTGAAAATAAGCCCTAGGGTGTCTTCTGGAGGAGAAATAAATACAAGACCCTGTCTTATTTTCGGGGAAACACGGTAAAATCTTCTGTCAGTTTTGCCTTACTGCTCTTGGAACTCAGCCTAGAAGATCCACGTCACGGTCCCCACCAGTGTCGTGGTAACGTCTGGTGTGCGGTGACAGGCAGAAGGGACCTGTGTTCTCCATTTTTGTCTAAGGTGTCCTACCCCAGACTGTCCTACCTCCTCCTCTTCAGCTGCGTATCTACCTGCCCAGCAACTACAGACAGGTGAGTTTGTAGCCCGACCGTTTAATCCCATCCTGGACTCCACGGAAAAGCATCCTGAAATCAATTCATTACCGCCCCCGGTTATGGAACAAGCCTCATCTTACTGACATCCTATCAGTAACTATGAATGCAACCTCTGAGAAGCACGTGTACTTGAAGCTAGAAATAAATTTGCAAGTGACAAACCCCTGGAATTTTCTCATCAACTTCTAGTTTGCCCATGTGCAGAACCGGCCGTTCCACGTTTCAGAAATGGGCATTTGGCTGAATTCTGCGGCCCGAAAATTCGTGCAGACTGCTTAAACGCGTGGACATTCATCAAATATTTAACAGATTCGTTTTTTTTATTTTTTTAATTTTTTTTTTGAGACAGAGTCTCGCTTTGTTGCCCAGGCTAGAGTGAGTGCCGTGGCATCAGCCTCACTCACAGCAACCTCGAAGTCCTGGGCTCAAGCGATCCTCCTGCCTCAGCCTCCCGAGTAGCTGGGACTACAGGCATGCGCCACCATGCTCGGCTCATTTTTTCTCTATATATTTTTAGTTGGCCAATTTCTTTCTATTTATAGTAGAGACGGGGGTCTCGCTCTTGCCCAGGCTGGTTTCAAACTCCTGACCTCGAGCAATCCACCCGCCTCGGCTTCCCAGAGCGCTAGGATGACAGGCGTGATCCATCGCGCCTGGCCAACAGATTCATTTTAAAGTAACCTTTGCAAGTTCTTCAATTTACTCTCTGGGCTTTCCTTCGTAAAGGCTGCTATTTTTTCCCAAAGAGAAGTTGTTTGATATTTACATTTTCACTCTATCCATTATTCAAAATTTTATTTTTTGAACACTGTCACAATAGTAATTTGCACCTCTGGCAATTGCTCTAAATTTGTGATTTCCTTATGCATACATTTGAAATAGCCTATGGATTTATAAAACACGTCTTCTGGTCACATGGAAGCACGATGGCAAACAAAATGCTAAATGACAACGTCGGTTCCGTATTCTGGCAGTAAAATGCATTAAGATTTTACTGTTCAATAGGCTTATCCAAGGCCAGAGCCATATTAAAATGAGAATAACATTCTAATTCTACTTTTTTTCCTCCCTCTCATAAAGTAACTTTTCTAAGACTTCAAATGGCTAGGACATCAGGAAGTTTAAACGGCTGACTTATGTTTGAAGTCGACAAATGAAAAAAAAAAAAAAAACGCATCCAAATTCTGAACATTCTTAATAATCACTTAAGACAGCTGCAACCGAAGCAGTTCTTTGTGCTACAAAGAGAAGGAATCATGCTAGATTGCAAGGACTTCAGCAAATGACAACGACATCCAAAACACAAACTGGTCAGAGAGGCAAAGCAAGCTTTTGGATTAGTAAGGTGGAAAAATGAGACAAGATGCATAGCACAATACAGACACTAACAGACAGCTGACATTGATCACAGTAACGTGCACTTTGTCACTAGTTGCAAGTGAGTTGAGAACTGAGCCCAGAGCATGCAGTGCAAAACGCACAACACATCCGGCTTTGTGCCGGGGGTCCTCTTTGAACCCTATATACGCAAGCCCAAATGACAGTCGTCATCTCTGGAAGGGTTCTATTAGAATTGACAGAAAATTTAAGACGGGATGGACACATCTGTTTAAAAAAAAAAAAATCTCATCGATTTCCAATGACTGCTTCGCGAACATCGTTCAAAGCAATACCCCGGAGAGGTAGCAGACGAAGCAAGCCTTCATCTTTAGGCATGTTCTCAAATAGGACTATGGATTAACAATGGTGCGGAGGAAACCGAAGTCTGCCTTTAGCGGCATGCCCCTTAGACACTCCTATTGATGGCAACAGGAGTTGGAATCTTCCCAATTGAGGGGCGAACACCGTTCGACATGGTGTTCGTGAAACGCCTTGAAAACGTAGGCAAAGTGTCTATCACCGAGAGGCTTAAAAAAAAAAAAAAGTTTGTGTTTTAAAGGAAGAGACACAGAGCGCAGCCGTGTCTGGGTGCGACTGTGGTCTGGTTCAGGGTAGGGACCCACAAACACGTCCCGCACGGCTCGGGGGTTCTAACCTGGAGGACAGACTGATGAGGTCTGCGGGCAGGTGGTCCCCATTGGTCACTTTGACTATTTCCCCTACTGCCACCTGCACATCCCAGTTTAAAATAATTAAAATGGGGGTGGGGGGGAGAAAACAATGAATAACAGAGAGAGAGAGAGAGAAAAAAAAAACCCAAACAAACAAATGGACAAAAAGAGACAGAAAGTTTGAAATCATTATAGAAAATAATACACGTTCATAAAAATGTCTAATGCCGATTTTTTCAAAACTTATTTCGATCAGGTCTGAAGGTAATAGCAAAATATCTGATATTTAAGAATGACTTACTTGATTTTTTGGGGGGACCCAATTTTTTTAATGTTCAAGGTGAACACTTTTGATTTTTAAAGTTGACTCATAAGCTTGTCTTTATCAAATGAAACGAAGAACGTATTTTATATACAGAGCTACTTTATCTTATGAATTTTTTTCCTTTCTCAAATTCCTCAACTTCATGCCATCTACTGTATGTCCATTCCTAACCCACCCTCCCCCCAAAAAGGAAAGAAATAATTATGGTTTTAAATTTTTGAAAAATGGAGTAGGCTATACTTTTCCTCTCCTCGCCATATACCCTAAAAAAAAAAAAAAAACTTTGTTGAAAATTTGATCATAAGACATTTTCAAAGTCAACTGCATAAATATCTTATTAACCTTAGTACAAAGTTGCAAAGACATGGGCCTAAGGAAGTTGGCTTAAGGCATAACTGGAGCCTTTTATTTCATAATTAATAAAATCCAGGTAATGCCTTGTTTTCAGAGAGTAAGCCTTTGAATCCAGAGAAAATTTTTCATACATGGAAGGAAACAGACGTTCCAAGAATCTGTTTAGACTTGAACTAACAGCTTGAGTTATTTCGCCCTATTTTATACTTCCTTAACACACAAATGTAGTGTTTACTAAATGCTAAAATTTCAGTTTCTTCATTTCAACATGAAAGCCAATGAAATGCAGTAACTTCCAACCATGTTCACACTTTCATTTCAAACTATCATACAGAAGATGCACTATTAGTAATTCATAACTGAAAAATATTCAAAGTTACAATGTTATAAACAGTGGTTTACTGTTACTGCTCAATGGTGCTCACAATGGTTAAAAATCACCATATTTATTTTGACAGTGGATGGAGTCAGCATAATGAAGATAGTAGATTAGAAATACTCCAAACCAAATTAGCTTGACTTCAGTTTTCGAAACTTACCCTGATAAAGTTACAAGCAAAGGAAACTAAGGAAAGAAAGCTTGATTTGAAAACATCCATAATGATTTTTCTGAAAACAAAAACTGACAGGCACACGGCACAAAAAAGATGCCAACTACAAACGGAAATACTATTACCTGCAGTTAACTGCAAACGCCTGGAGACTCACTTCTATAACTATCTGGTTGAGTCTTATTTGCTCAATTAAGTTTCACTAACTTGTCATGAATCCAATCACCTTAAATGACGACCTGATCAAATAGATTTTGAAAAAAAGGACACTGTCCATATTTATTTGTGGATTTTTACAAATAAAACTGTCCAAGGAAATGATGATAAACAACCTCTAAAATATTTTTTTTTAAAAAAACATTTCTTCTCAATTTGTGAGGACTAGTTTTGCAGATTTGAAACCTGAAACCATTTGAAAGTCACATTCGTTAAAGGGTAACAGCACCATACGTTCTGAATACTAATTCATGACTATCTTAAATATGAGTAAAACCAAAAAATCCTCTAAGTGAAGCAACGGAACTTAAAAGAATGAGCAAAATAAATTTTTGGTTTGTTGTTGGAAGAGGATGGCATTTCAAAATGTAGGATGACAAAAAAAGAATTCATCCTTTTTTTTTTTTTTTTTTTTTTGGGTACCATTTCACCATAATGATCGAGAAACTTTGCAGGGATCTATGACGACCACGATTGAAAGATAAAGTCAATAGAACCCGATCCGTGTATTATATAAAACAAATGACAGGAAATCTTAGTGTGAGTGGTACACACAAAAGTATCCAGATACATCCAGAAGGAACGTAGAGTCTTAATGGTAACTTTTGCATGATAAAAGTACAGTCCCTATCGCTTATTCTACGTGGCAAACATGAAAGAGCCCTTCGAGTCCGATCAATTTTTTAAGTAAAAGTTAAAGAGGTTTAAAACGCTTCGTTTATTCCTTATTTCCTTGGAGAAGTGACAAGGTCAATGCAGGGTAGAGAAACCATCCTCTACTCTGCTGGAGTATCTGCAGGTATCTCTACCTTGATGACAGCAGTACTGTGTCAGCAGGTATATACTCTTTGCCTTTTATTATAACTACATCTCCAACATTTACCTGAAAGAAAACTGGGAATCGGTTAATTATCTGCATTGAAAGATACAGTTGCAAATACACAGCCTATGGCATTCAAGCACAGAATGAAGTCAACACGGTTACTGGCAAACCAGGAACCACTTGTCTTCGAGAAACTGAACGAAATTATCTAGGGATGAGGCCAGGATTGGGGTGATCCTCTTAAAAAAAACAAAACAAAACAAAACAAAAAAAACAACGAACATCTTTGTTTTAACGGCTACGTAATGGTAACTAAATTAAACGATCCGTTTTATCCGCTTAATTGACATCTCGACTTCTCGTATTTTCTCTTTGACATGAGAGTAAAAAGGAGGAATTTTTACCAATTGAAATTTTTTCCCTACTTCAAGAATTTCTTAATGGAGTTTCTCGATACGACTGGAGAAACTAGCACGGATCTCATCATTATTCCTCACAAGGAACCTTCTGAAACATTAGTTAAAATTCGTAATTCAGAGAGGAAGAGGGTGAGTCTGAGATTATTTGCTCAAGAAAACAGTGAAGTGGAAGAGCTCAGACTCAAACCCACATCTGACTGTCTGCGAAGCTTGATTTTTGTATAAGTAAATTTAGTGGAGCTATCACACTATTTTAGATTAAAAATAAACAGCTTCACTTATTCATTTTACCACCTGTTAGCATTTCTTTCTAAGCATGACAGGAAGACAAATTAGAGACATGCTATGGCCAGAAACTGTTAGAATATAAGTGACAGGTTTGTCACATAGCGTCTCTAATTATTCTACGTCACAAGTTCAGCTAAGTAATAACTTGGCTTAAATTAGCATTGACCCAGTTACACTCACAGCCATTATATCCTGGAGGGTGCCTTCCCTCTTAGTAGACAAATGAACCTAAAAATAAGTTTCACCACTTAATAGATGGAAGAAAAGGTTTTTTTGTTTTTTTTTTTGACACAGGGTCTCACTCTGTTGCCTGGGGCTAAAGTGCCGTGGCGTCAGCCTAGCTCACAGCAACCTCAGACTCCTGGCCTCAAGCGATCCTCCTGCCTCAGCCTCCCGGGTAGCTGGGACCACAGGCATGCGCGACCACGTCCAGCTCATTTTTTCTATACATATTTTTAGTTGGTCGATCAGTTTCTATTTTTATTTATTTGTTTATTTTATATTTTTTTACATTTTATATTTTTTATAAATATATTTTATATTTTTATTTATTTATTTATTTATTTGAGACAGATCCTCGCTTTGTTACCCAGGCTAGAGTGAGTGCTGTGGCGTCAGCCTAGCTCACAGCAACCTCAAACTCCTGGGCTCAAGCGATCCTCCTGCCTCAGCCTCCCGGGTAGCTGGGACTCCAGGCATGCGCCACCATGCCCGGCTAATTTTTTTTTCTATATATTTTTGGCTGTCCAATTAATTTCTTTCTATTTATAGTGGAGACGGGGGTCTCGCTCTTGCTCAGAGCTGGTTTCGAACTCCTGACCTTGAGCGATCCTCCCGCCTCAGCCTCCCAGAGTGCTAGGATGACAGGCGTGAGGCACCGCGCCCGGCCCACAGAAAAGTCTTTTTAAATTAAAGCTTTTTTGTTCTTCCCCTTCCCTATTTTTCCTTGAAGGCTAAAATGACACTATTGGGAGGAAGGAAAGAATAGTATTTTTCATGGAATTACAATAAAAAAGTATCACAGAGACAGCCCATTGCGTTCTGCTTCATACACTGGGAAGAATAGGTTACAGAAGGTCGGTGGGGGATGTTGTCTTCTTATCTACGGCATGCACGCTGACTCCCAGGGAGGGAAGCTCTGGATGCCTGGATTTGGAAAAAAATTATTTCAAGCTAAAATGTGAAATTTGGACTATCTGAAATTGACAAATTATCAGGGACCTTGGAATCACACTAACTCGCAAAAAAGAAAAATAAACTTTTAAGTCTAAATGCAAACTGGTGTTTAAAATAATATGCTGCGATAGCACACACTGTCAGTATAATATTAAAAATCCTCTGTCATCCTGGCACTTACAGATAATGCTTCCTAGATTACCATTTAACTGTCCTGTCACCTCCTGTGGGTTAATGTTTCCTGTCCAGTTAAACGATACGATTCATAAAATCAGCATCACATCTGGGGTGACCCATTTTTTTTTTAATTTTGCATTTTCTTCATTCATTCCATCAGCTAGGAATTGCTCTATGGTACAAAGACAGTTTTGTACCAAAAAAAAAAAAATCACAAAATGTCACAAAATAAAAAAGTACAAACTGTAAAAAATAAAAAGAAAAGAAAAAAAAGTACAAACTGCATTACTTAATAAATATGACTAAAAGTAGTCAAAGTGGCAATGAGATAGATTTTAGGTTGGAAACATTGTTCGACCCAGCAAACCATACAAGCTCTGTTTATGGACATTTTTACACATCAGTACAGGGCAATCCTATTTTGCCTTTTTAAAGAATTTAAGAAGAATATTAAGACAGTATTCTCCTGCTATAAAATAATTGCCAACGTTGGTTCCAGGCATTTGTGCTATTAGCTTTGAAATCTCTTAGTTGAATCCAAGAAGCTATATAAAGCAGGGGACTTATGTTGTCACAAAGTTTTATACTGTAGTATAAAGGGACAAAAAGTCCCTAAATCGATTTAGGACAAAAAGTCCCTGAATTGATTTAGGACAAAAAAGTATTTAGGACAAAAGTCCCTAAATCGATCGCACTGCTTTCTGGCATCTTTATTCATTGTAAGACAAAAGAAGAGCTTGTGAGTACTAAACTCAAGGAAACATTAACGCTTTACATGTCTGCTTTGCTGAAGATTAGGTGTCAATATGAGGATGGTTTTAGATCTGGGGTTCTCTGTTCTGCTCCACTGGTCAATGTCCCTGTTCTTGTGCCAGTCCCAAGCTGTTTTAATTACTATAGCCTCGTAGTATAGTTTGAAGTCTGGTAAATTGATACCTCCTATTTTGTTTTTATTGCCTAGGATTGATTTTGCTATACGGGGTATTCTCTGGTTCCACAGGAAGCATAAAACTATCTTTTCTATATCTGTGAAAAATGATGATGGTATTTTAATAGGGATTGCATTGACTCTGTAGGTCACTTTGGGTAGTATAGACATTTATTGATTCTGCCAACCCACGAGCATAGCATATTCTGGGCCAAAAAACATATGAAAAAATGCTTAACATCTCTAATCATCAGGGAAATGCAAATCAAAACTGCAATGAGATATCGCTTATCTCCAGTAAGAATGGCCTTTATCAAAAAGTCCCCAAACAATAAATGTTGGCGTGGATGTGGAGAGACAGGAACACTCCTACACTGCTGGTGGGACTGCAAACTAGTTCAGCTTCTGTGGAAAGCAACATGGAGATACCTTAAAGCGATACAAGTAGATCTACCATTTGATCCAGCAATTCCACTAGCGGGCATCTACCCAAAAGATCAAATGACACTCTACAAATGGGACACCTGCACTCGAATGTTTATAGCAGCACAGTTCACAATCGCAAAGCTGTGGAAGCAACCCAGGTGCCCATCAATACATGAGTGGATTAATAAAATGTGGTATATGTATACTGTGGAGCACTATTCAGCTATGAGAAACAACGGTGAACTAGCAGCTCTTGTATATTCCTGGATAGAGCTGGAGCCCATTCTACTAAGTGAAGTATCCCAAGAATGGAAAAACAAGCACCACATGGACTCACCAGCAAGTTGGTATTAACGGATCAACACCTAAGTGGACACATAGGAATAACATTTTTCAGGTGTCGGGCAGGTGGGGGGAGGGGATGAGCATATACAAACACAACGAGTGAGATGTACAATGTTTGGGGGATGGACACGCTTGAAGCTCTGACTCGAGGGGGGAGGGGGACATGGGCAATATATGTGACCTTAACATTTGTACCCCCATAATATGCTGAAATAAAAAAAGAAAATGGGGGAAAAAAACACCTTACATGGGATGCTGTAGCTAGCCCAGCGGCATGGGAAAACCTAGGGCTCGCTACATGCTGAAGTTCTTACTACAGAATGCTAAATTAGCGAACGATAAACTTCACTACTGCAAGGAAAGCCCGGAACTTAACCCCTTACGCTGCCTACATTTTAGATCCATTTCCCAAAAGACATCCAAGCACCTCTCTTTTTTTGGGTTCTGAGCTTCTAACACGGCACCCCCTTTGCAGCCTGGTGTGTGCACCAGACAACTAGACAGAAGAAAAGGTCAAGACGGCAAAAATGCTTTCGACCACCTATTCTAACCGGAGGAATATCGTGACAAAGCAGTTTACGGAATGACTTAAAAATCCATTAGCCGGGCATGGTGGCACATGCTTGTCGTCCCAGCTACTTGGGAGGCTGAGGCAGGAGGATCGCTTGAGCCCAGGAGTTTGAGGTTGCTGTGAGCTGGGCTGATGCCACGGCACTCACTCTAGCCCGGGCAACAAAAGGAGACTCTGATAGATTGATTGATTGATAGATAGATAGATAAGTATCCAACTACTTTGGTGCAATCCTAGGTCCCAGTATGTTCACATTTTTTACTCAGGGATCTTTAGAGATGCAAACTCTTAATCCAAAGGCACGCATTCTGTCGTGGAAACTTCATGCACCAAAGCAGCTTCCCAGAGGGACTTTCACACATGCATGCAGCCCAACTGGGCTGTGCTTCTCCACTCCGCCAGAACCACCTGCCGGATTCCCAGATTCTTCCTCTAAATTCACCACCTGCATATGCCTAAACAGCTGTGGCCACTCAGCTGCATCTCAATGCTAAGAACTGCTCTTTGTAGGGGGAGGGGGAGGGCCATGAAGCCAGCTGCTGACCTGTCCAGAGTGAAGGCGTAGCTAGCTCTGTTTGTGCAGGGCTTTGCAACTGCAACGCTTTCTTTTTAAAACGAGATACCTGCAGCAGCTTAACCTCTTGGAACAGGGAGGAAGGAGGCTTCGGGGCAAGAGCTGAACCGTGCGTGTTTTAGGGCTGAAGTCTGCGAGTGGCTACACGGACCGTGGGCAACTCTGTGGGTCCCCTGAGACCCATTAAAAAGCAACCGCAGCAGCGGCCGCATGTTCAGAAATGCAGGCAAAGAGAGAGACCGTTTGCACCAATGTCTACAGTGTTACCTTGGCATGCAACCATCACCTTGGTTTGGGTTTATCGATTTTCATGTTTAATAGTGCACAATACCACATAAGCCAAAGAAAAGACCTGCCTCACCATCCGGCTACCCCAACAAGTCGGGCTGCTTTTTAGCGCCTGTCCACTTGTTCAACAGCCATTTTCACACAGCTGGCATTGGGTCTTGTTCTTGTCACCTATGACTGTATTTCGAGACACAGGGACCTTTATATGCCCTGCTTGCCGCTGTGAGCTCACCGCCTGGCATACACACTCAATAAGCATTCATTAAATGAATAGCGTAATTTTTTTTTTTTTTTTCCCTATCGCCACAGCCTGCGAAATGACAGCTTTTACTTGTCACAAAATATACGAGAGTGTAGAGTGTGGCCGGGCGCGGTGGCTCACGCCTGTCATCCCAGCACTCTGGGAGGCCGAGGCGGGAGGATCGCTCTGAGCTCAGGAGTTCGAGACCAGCCTGAGCAAGAGCGAGACCCCCCGTCTCTACTATAAATAGATAGAAATTAGCCAAACCACTAAAAATAGAAAAAAAAATTAGCCGGGCGTGGTGGCGCGTGCCTGTGGTCCCAGCTAACTCGGGAGGGAGGCTGAGGCAGCAGGATCGCTTGAGCCCAGGAGTCTGAGGTTGCTGTGAGCTAGGCTGACGCCACGGCACTCACTCTAGCCCGGGCGACAGAGTGAGACTCTGTCTCAAAAAAATAAAAAAATAAAAAAAAAGAGTGTAGAGTGCCGTAACTTATTTATAAAGTACTTTTCCCCATCATTGTATATCTGTGCATTCTCCTTTTTCAACATTATAAATGATGCTGCAATAAAACATTTTTATGCATGTGGGAACTTTCTTGGGATAAATTCCCAGAAAATTCCCCTTTTTATGGTTCTCGATATGCATAGTCAAACTGCTAATCCACAGTAGCATATAAATGCAATATTTCATAAAAATTCTGAAATAACAAGCTTTGAAGAGATAGCAAATAAGACTTCAATCTTGTTTACATTTGCAACTTTTATTATTTGGTTGAATATTATACTGAGTCTGGTTGATTATTCTATTTCTTCCTGCTTATTACCAACTTTTATTTCCTATTTATGTAACAATGACCTCAATCTTTTGTCATACGTGGTACAAATATTTCACATACACTGCCTACTTATTTGTGTTGGTTTTCGTGGTGTGTTAGTTTTAAAATTTATATAAGCAAAATCCACAGATCTTGAGATATTGCTGTTTCTCCAAATATTTGCTAAAGTCTTTATCCTATTTGCATATTTTCCAAAAACAATGTTTAAATATTTAACTTTTAGTCAGTTGAGAATTATTTTTGCAATAGGTTGTGATTTAGATATAAACTAAACATTCAAGTATTATTTCTTGAAATTGCCAATCTGCAATCCCAACATGATTAATTAATCCTTTTACCAATTATTTTTGCCTCTTTTATCAAATATTAAATGGGCTTCATGTCAGGACACTAAATTCTATTCCATACTACTCCAATATATTCCATGCTATTCTACTCATCAGTATCTATTTTTACAACTCATCCACACTGTTTTAATTACTTTTGCTTTCCCTTTTACTTATAGTTAACGTTTGCACACTGTTCTTCATTTTTCCAAAGTATTCTTCTATTTTTTTTTTCCTATTCATTTTTGCAAGTCAAATTAATCATTTAGTCAATTCTGGAGGAAAAAACAATAATGTCCTTGTGATTATGTTATATTAATAATTTGAAACAATATTTTATTCTTCATTTTTTCTAGGAATAGGACATATTTGTACAGTTATTAATGTGTGAATCTTTAACACTTAAAGCATGGAAGCTTTCCTTACAAAGGATATACATATATTTTAAATTTATCTGTAAGCATCCTACCTGCCACTGGGAATGAGATTTCTTTTTCACTTTATTTTCTAACTTGATATTGCCAACATAACAATGCTGTCGATTTTTAAATATTCATCATGAATTCATCACCTAACTTTTATTAATTTTAGTTAATTATCTAATTCTAATTATGAATATTTAAAAAGTTCAGCTCTTTTGGCTGAGTGACTTTTGACAACACTTTAAATTCTATCCCCCTGTATTTCAGAATGGAACGCCAAGGTTAGATGAGGCATTTTTCTCCAAAGACAACTGGAAACACTACCATTATTGGTGAGCATGGCTGGGGATCTATAATTTTTGTCTGTCAAAAATGGAAAAAGTAATAGTTATAATCATCCAAGTAAGTTAGCACCGTTTTGAAATAATCATTGTTTATTAGGGAAATAAGATATTTTAAAGGTTAATTTTTAGAGTGAAGTAGTAGATGGTTATCTTCCTGACTTTATAGCTATTTATTTTCTGAGCAAGCAGTCTAGGTAAGAAGTTAAAAAAAACTGATATATAAATCTGTTGGGATGTGTATTAATACTTAACTACACTGACAACCCTAGTTAAAAAGTTTATAATAAAATTCAATTTATCCTACTTAATTACATCCTATCTGCACCCTAAAGTGTTTAAATCTGTAAGTGCCAGACAAGAACATAAAAGAAACTTATTTTGAAATTGTTTTTAGTTTTTTGTTTTTGTTTTTCTGAGTCAGTTTCACTCTGTTGCCCGGGCTAGAGTGCCGTGGCATCAGCCTAGCTCACAGCAACCTCCAACTCCTGGGCTCAAGTGATCCTCCTGCCTCAGCCTCCCGAGTGGCTGGGACTACAGGCAAGCGCCACCATGCCCGGCTAATTTTTTCTATATATTTTTAGTTGGCCAATTAATTTCTTTCTATTTTTAGTAGAGACGGGGTCTCGCTCTTGCTCAGGCTGGTTTCAAACTCCTGACCTTGAGCGATCCTCCCGCCTCGGCCTCCCAGAGTGCTAGGATTACAATCGTGAGCCACCACACCCGACCTAGCTTTTTTATTTTTTGTTTTGCTTTTTTTGAGAGATGCCTACCATGGAAATAAAGCAAGCACAATCAAAGTATATTCCTCTTTTTGCTTTTATGTCAAAGACCAAAGTAAAGACAGGGGTGAATTTTCAAGTATCTGGAAGAGGAGATGTCAGACTCTATTCTAGCTACTGATTTAAAATCAATGAAACAATGCAACTAATTTTTGATTGAGAGAGATACAATGTATCTCTTATAGGAATATAAGGTGACCATGAACATCACAAGGTAGAATTGAGACCACAGGCATAAACTGGCTGGGAAATACTGGAATGCAAACCAAGTGTGGTCTTTAGACCTCTATCTATTGTCCTGACAAAATACTGTCCTTAGAGATACACCTTTAGTGTCCTGGCATCCCAGGAAATAAGGTCCCCTGGGTAGAGTAGCCTGGCCTCCAAAAAATCTTTGACCAAGTTACAAAAGTTATTCACGTGTGAATGACTACAGGTCAAATCTTCTTCCAGAACTAAGGGAGAACTCATAATAATCGCTTACCTTTCCAAAGTGAGGTCTGAAAACAATGAACACCTAAATAACCTTTGCTACATTAAGACTCAACTCATAACTGCCATGCTAGAGATCCTATGTGCAAATTAACCTCTGATATTATAGAACTGTCTTCCAGTCCATAAGAAGATGAGGTTTAATTTGCAAGACTTTTGTTTTAAAGGAATTAGCAGTATGCACGTGTGATTAGTCTCAATATATGAATTTGAGGTAAACAGACAAAAGTTAAATATCACAACTCAAACTTTTATGTTTACTTGGACAGTATAGATGATTAAAGAAAAAAATTACAATGCAAAACAGTTCATGGTTAAAAATAAAAATCTATGAAAACAGTACTCAAAATATACTATGAAAGAAATAGAAGTTCTAGATCATTTTTTTAAAAAAATAATAGTCTTTCTTGAATATTGCAGAAATAGTAAATGGATGAGACTAACTGAAGACTCCATGCATGTCTACATTACTAAATAGCTTTCCTATTAGTGGAATTTTGACATTTGCTTTATATATACATACAAAAATTACATCTACTACTGTACATTTCTATGCATTTTTTTTTCTCCTGGAACAAAATAAAAATCAATGCATACCTTTTCCCAGTGAACAATTTCCCAAGCACCATTTCTCAACACTGGAAAGAGAAAAGGCGACAAAATTTTTAACAACATTTTTTTACTAAACACGAAAAGGCTATTTCTAATGAAATGACCATTTCTAACGGATAACTTCAAATAAAACAGCAGCTATTCTTAACGTCAATTCTTAAGTTTTAACGTCATGCTAGCAAGAATATGCAAAATTGTACAGAGAAGAGAAACAACCAATGCACAATTAGCTCCCACAATTACAAATCACTAAGAGAGGATCATCACAATCTCTCTGGTGTGATCTAGGGTTTCTTCAGTACTCAGAGGAGTTACTGGGCTTAGCCACAAAAATGATGTGGAACCAACAGGAAGCAGAGGGCTTAATAACATTCCAGATGCCCTGACAGGGGCAATGTTTAAAACACAAAAAAAGAATCACACGCGTGGAAGTTAACAGGTTTCCAACGGGTTAGTAAACATTGAACACGTAAAGCCAACAGTTCAAGAATCGACTCAGTAAATGAGGGACTTCCCTGGGCAAAAATAAAAAAATAAGTAAAAAAAAAAAAAAAGAATTTAAATATATATATAAAAAAAAGAATCGATACCTTTAAAGTTTACAATAACGCAAAACACCCCCCCTACCCCCAAATTTTCTATATTTGGTTTACTGAAGAAAAGTGGAAGAGGCTACTATTCACGTATGATATCGAGGAAGGTATTTCTCAGCGTCTCACTCACTACCGCTTCACGACAGTCAAGCTATTCCACACACTTTACCCCCTACTATGGGACTGTGTATGACACTGAATATGCTGCTAGACACTTAAAAAAAAAATAAATAAAAGAGGACAAGAGAATGGTATCAGACAGGTAGCACAGCACTTAGTACTTAGGAGAAAAGGAATACACCGACAAGTTACCCAGACAGTAAATTCCACAGGGGCAAAGCTCATATTTGCTTTAACCCTGAAATGCCTGGAAACAGCACAGTACCAAGCACAAAGCAGCAAGTATTTGCAAAATGAACAATTTACAGGCACCAAACCACTACGATTTAGTTCCTTTTGATGCTGGAAAGGAGGAATCCCTATGATAACGATGCCCCCAAATGTTAAACAGCAACTCTAGTAATTAATTGCTTAAGAGGTCTTAAAACCAGGAGCATACGTTATTTTAATCTAAATACTATCGTTTTGTGTTTCCAAATTCCCCGAGCGCTGGGGTTGTAGCGTATTCATTTCTGCGTTCCCTGTATCTTCCCGGCTAAGTGAGCCGGGCGCGGCGGCGCATGCCTGTAGTCCCGGCTACTCGGGAGGCTGAGGCGGGAGAGCCCTGGCAAACAGGACGTTCAGATCTTGCAACACGAATGAACACGAGAATGAGTATCTTACGCGCACTGTGGCATGTCGATTCCATTAACTGGAAAAAGATTAATTCCGAGCTGAGGAGCTAGAACTAAAGTATTTCCAGAACACTATCTCTATGCGAATACGTTGACGTTCCAATTTTTATAGTCAGGTGACAAGGATTTTGAACTACAGGCATCTAAAAGTTGGTCACTGTACCCGAATACACAAAACCCTAATGCCTGCAGAGTTCACGCGGCCCCTTCCGCCAGCTGGAATCTGTACCTGCCTCCATTGGTGCATTCGTGCGTTGGGTCTGTATCGGCCTCGCCACCAGTTTCATCATTCTTCCTTGATCTCTTTCATATTTAGTTTCTACTGCGTAGCTCTAAGGACTGTATATGATGAGTTTACAGACATGTAGTAATGGTGTATCAGCCCATACACGCACTCTCAAAAGAGTAGCTTGCTGTTTCAGCAAAAACTCCTCCACCTGTTCCCGGTTCCACCCAAACACACCTGCTGCAGTTTCCAAGCAGCCTAATCGTGAGTCTGACAGCGTTCACACTGGTCAGACTGAAGTCTGAAGACGCTCAGACTGGAAACAAACACCTCATTTACAAATAACTCATTTTTTTTTTACTTAGCAGGACACTAGCGGACACCAGCTCTGTTTCATGGGTTTCTTTCGTGAAATGAAAGCACTCGGTTTAGAGCAGCGGCCCCCACCCTTTGTGGCACCAGGGACCAATTTCACGGGAGATAATCTTTCCGTGGATGGGGGGAGGGGTGGGGCCGGGGGATGGGAGGGTGGGGGAGAGGGTGCAGCCGTGGGGTGCGATGGGGAGCAGCTGTGAATACAGGTGAAGCTTCACTCTCGCTCACCTGGAGCTGCAGGGCTGGTTGCTAACAGGTGACGACCACAGCAGCCAGCAGCCCGGGGACCGGGCACTGCAGTGTTTGTCAACCTCAGGAATTCCGTAATCAAAGGCCCTGGAGGAAGCGGCCATCTCGCCCAACTCACTCATGGCACAGGTGTCACGGCACAGGTGTCAGTGCTCGATTGCCTCCCGAGGCTGGCTTCTCTGAGAGGAGAATGCCACCCCCCACCCCAATCAAAATGCTCTGCCCCTGGGACCATCACCAAGACTGCCTGGGGTGCCCTGACCGGGCAGTCAAGTGGCTTCTTTTTTTTTTTTTTTTTTTTTTTTGAGATAGAGTCTCACTTTGTTGCCCGGGCTAGAGTGAGTGCCGTGGCGTCAGCCTAGCTCACAGCAACCTCAGACTCCTGGGCTCAAGCAATCCTCCTGCCTCAGCCTCCTGCCTCAGCAGGATGTCTAAGCATGTGCGCCATAGAAGCCCTATCCTGAAAATCAGCCCTAGTGACGGGCGTGGCTATGAAAATCAGCCCTAGTGATGGGCGTGGCTATGAAAATCAGCCCCAGTGATGGGCGTGGCTATGAAAATCAGCCCTAGTGATGGGCGTGGCTATGAAAATCAGCCCTAGTGATGGGCGTGGCTATGAAAATCAGCCCTAGTGACGGGCGTGGCTGTGCAGCGCATCTGCACAACCCATGCGTGTTGTCGCAGAGCGGGAAAGGACACGAGCAGCCCTTCTCATCCGCCCCGTGAGAGCTCTAGTGCCCCACAGGAGAGATCGGGGCCGGTGGTTCTAAAGGAAACAGAGTCGCAAGACATTCAGGAT